>SNQJ01S0159624.1:0-21837 GCA_010110895.2 Picea sitchensis | reverse complement strand
TTGATCTTCTCTGTCCTTTCCCCTTTGTTCCCTCGGGAAGGCCTGAGGCATATTGTTAGCAGGTCGTCTAAAACCTCTATTATCATTGTTTAGGGGACTTCTGTACATGGGCTTCCCTTCTAATTCCAATCTTTCTATCTTGGCATCAAGTGATTTTATCGTTCTAGCTGTCTCATCTATCTGCTGGGGAAGTGGTGAGGAACTGGATGAGGAAGCTTCAGGCCTGTTCTTGTACATACTTCTATCACCTGTGTTTCTAAGTCGGTTGACAGCCAATATGTTATATTCTACCTCCACAGCCGCATCCTGCATATGGGCCAGCGTAGCAGCTCTTCTCTCTCTCAGGAGTAGGCAGAAATCAGGATCAAAAGAGCTGGAATAAGTGATCATTGCAGAGGATTCGGAGGGCTTTATCTCAGCAGGGATTCTATTGTACATTTTATTAAACCTCTTGGAGAAGTCAGGAACGGACTCTCCTTCCGTTCTCTTCAACGACCCAAACTCTATCATGTAATACATGAAATCCTTCTTATCTCCCCACTACCTCAGGAAAGCATTATCCAGGGCGTCAATTCAAGCAATGGATCCGGAATCTAATCCTCTAAACCATTTTCTCACCTCACCATCCAGGCTCTGGACAAAAACCCTCATCTAGACATCTTCATTTCCAATGTTCAGGTTGTCTACATAACTATAGAAAGCAGCCAGGTGCTCTTTCGCAGTTATGTCCCCTTCTCAGTGAACTTGGGCATATATTTCAAGTAATCTCCAGCAGGGAAAGGATTCGTGGGCTGAGGTAAGATCAAAGGAGCATACGTAGAAGAAACTATGGCGTCCATTCTATTCAGAGGGGGATTAGAACCATCCATAGGAATATTAGGTGGAGGAGAATTTGGAGGCGAAGGATTTCGCGAAGGGGCTACCGGGAATGAATCTCGGAGTGGGGTGGGAAATAGGAGGTGATGCAAGGAACAGGCTACCGAGCTTAAGTCAGCAGGTTCTCCTCCTTGTGCAGGAGTGGGGAAATCTTCTGTGGTCATGGGTCTACGCCAAGGTACAACTTCAGAGGAAAGGGGAGTGACAAGGATTTCTCCCTCCAATCCCAGACCAGGAGGGGAAAACTCAGCAGGAACACTCCCAAAGCTCGGGAAACGGGAAACCTCTGAAGAACGTCTATTAAGAAACTGAGGAGGAGAAAACGGAGTTCTGACAAAAGGAGATGGCGGATTATCTGTTTCGGCGGTGGAAGCCTCTGCTTCAGGGGCCTTTCCTTTTCTGAGAACCACCTCTGGATCTTTTTCAGGTGTAGCTAAGGGAAGCTGTGGATGAGACCGCGTGTGTCTGCCTCTGAATGCCACAATTAGTAGAGCAGGTTCTCCACAGCGGAGTCGTCACAATGGAGTCGCCAGGTGCACAACAAAAATCTCAATATTTCTGATATCTGATGCACCTTCAAAATCAGCTAATCGTTGTCATTCTATCCCAGGGAAAATATTAAACTTCGTCCCCGGCAACGGCGCCAGAAATGTTGGCGACGGAAATCACTCCTGGATTTCTATCAGGAGCAGAGCCCGACGCCCATCAGTTTTTTGTCACGATTGTTCATACATGGGTGATCAAATGGAAGGAAACTCGAAACAATAGTGTTCCAACTCTGAAAACAGGCCAGGTATGCATGAGCAAGAGAGGTCTTGCGTAAATTTCAGACAGTGAGTTGTAGTAAAGGGTGAACAGGCGGAAGACTTATGGAGAAGAGTGCGAAGGTCTATTATAAATAGTAGGTTCCTAACACACTTTAGAAGAAGGCATCCCAACACAAGGTCTTCTTGAATTTGAATACAGAGCACCAGAAAATAAAATAATGCCACGACAAATCATTTATCATAATAGAAATGCAACAATTCACATGACTCAGTCAATCACGAACTTCCTAGCATAAGATTAAAAACTTAGACGGGTAAAGAAGAACTGTCTGTCATAAAACAAGAAATCTCATATACAGATACATAAGATGGAAACTGAAATAGCTTCTAAACATTACAATAGGGAGCTCTGCTCAACCATCGATCCCTGCAAAAATACAAAGACTGAGTCTATATACTCAGGAAAAATTGCCTCACAGAGGCGTGCCTAGTCACCCCAAGGCTTGGTGTCCCTTCAATCAAACTCGTACCAGTATCTTTCTTTAAATGCCACCTTGACTATGCATGGTTCTTGTAAGGAGGGAGCTGAGCCATTAAGCGCTCGGCTAGAGTGCGCAGACTTCTTCGTCGAGCTGAGGACTTCGGCGTGGCCTCTCTGAGGAAAATGGTACACAGGACCTCTGTGAGCGGACGTCTTGCCAGACTCTCCATTCCCTCATTTAATGAATGAAAGGAGGCTTCAACTACTCCTTCTTATCTTTATTTACTTCAAGTGAAAACCAGGAACAAAATNTCTTAGCTCTTTTAATTTCTTAGGTTACCATGGACCATGACCCTGCTTTTATCCCCATAAAGGATTTTGGTGTTCACGAATAAGGATGATTGTTCTTCGTGCCTTTGAAGTCGTGAGAGGAGAAACGCCGAGATGGCTTAATCCTGCGCCAGGTGTCCTTCTAGATCTGACGGTTCTTAATTCTCCTGACAATACTATGGGCCCGGGTCACGGACTCTCCCGTCACCTCGTGCATCAGAACATAACGGGACCATCCTTTGCGTTTTGGAGTCGCGAGGGGCGACACGCCGAAGCGGGTTAATCGCGCACCACATGTCTGTCCGGATTGGACGACCCGGATAATCTCGCCAGTGTTGTGGGCCCTGCCACCTATCAACAGTTCGTTCCCCACTGCGAAAGCCTGCCACCTGTATCCCACTACGGTCTTTAACTCCGTCGGGAAATTGCATATCAGGATATTGCAATTCTCGTTGTCATGTGCTCGGGACTTTCAGTTCCCCGATCCCCGACTCTGCGGGATCTCTCACCACATGTCCCTGCTGTCGAACGGTTCTGATCCAGTCGGGAAATCACGGATCATGATTCCTTCATGCAAGAGTTTCTTGTCTTCGAAAACTACGATTCTCCGATGAACTGAACCCCAAATTTCCTCCTCTGCACACTAGGGGTTAACCCCGGCGCAACTTCCCGAGATCTAACGGTTGACGAGATTTCGTCGATCTCCCCTGCAAGATTTTGACCGTCGATTTTCTTTGAGGATGGTTCTCGACTGCTGAAGACAAAACTTTGCCCGCTCTCTTACTTGACTTGCTGCTACAAAAATGGGATTACCTCGTGATATGCTCAGGTGCTTCCCGCGCCAACTGCAGACTTGGGTACGCCTAATCCCGAGACAATAAATATCGCTAACACTACCATCCATGAGTTGGAAACTATATCAGATAACTAAACTCTTGATGAGCTTGGATTTCAGCAAGAGTGTTGTTGATCCAAACCTATATCATTATAGTGTTAATGATGAGAGCCTGATTTTGATGACGTATTCAGAAAGCCTTGTTGTTGGATACAAGTAATCCTTGAATTTTGAATTAGAGATGACGAATTTGAGTATGATGCACTAATTCTTGAGACAATAAGTATGAAAAAGGACCAATGAGATTTTCTTGAGTTAAGGAAAATATACAGCGAAAATATTAAAGAAGTTCAAGTATGATAGAACGCAAAATCCATTGTAATAGATTGATGATGATTCAGACGAAATTGATCCACAGTTGATTGGATAAATGATGTATCTGGTTAACACCAGACTTGATTCATGCCATGCAATGAATGTTCTTAGTCATTTCATGAGTCAATCGGGACAGACTCACTAGACAACAATAAAACATGCATTGAGATATATCTGAGGCACAATTGGATAAGGCCTGAGACATGCCTTCAATGAGAAATTGAGTTTGCAAGATATGTCGATTCAGATTGAGAAAAAAATAAAGTGAACTAGAAGAGCACATCCGGTTGATGTTCTACCATGAAGTTTGCCATGGTTTCCTGATGCAGCAGGAAACAAAACTATGTGGTCTTGAGTGCACCAGAGACAAAGTATATATAGCAGTGAGTATGCGAAGCAATATGGCTTCACAAGATTCTGACAAATTTACCTGACCAAGAGAAGGATCCTATGATGATAACCAAGAGTCATGTATAAATCTCATAGAGAACCTACTGCTTCCCGATGGATCAAAACATGATGAGATGAAATATATTTATATAAGAGATATGGTGCACAGAAAAATCGTACACATGCAGTACCTTCCTACACATGAGAATATTGTAGACATCTTCACCAAACTAACTTGGTGAAGAATGAATTCCTAGTTGAGAGGGAGTATTGATGACTCCAACCAAGAAAAAATTTAGAATCCATCCATGTGAGACTTGGCATAATGAAGAATGCCTTCCTAGCTAAGAGGGATTGTTGATGATTACATCTATGTGAGACATTCTCCAGCTTACAAAGTTGTCATATGTGGATCATTTAAGCTATGTGAGTCTTTCTCTCAGTTTACAAACCTAAGAGAAATCCCCTAAGAAGGGTATGTGGTTCCTTCCTAAGTCAAAGATGGAACGTAGAGATGACCTCCTCCATTCAAAGAGTTGAGAAGAACTACAGATGATTATCCAGTGGGAAAGGTGATCTGTTGAGTTAGACGTGCCTGTGGCTGCGCACAAGGTGATCGTGTGAAATCCCAAAGTGTTGGGTGCATCATCATGTGAACATAAATGAAGATGATGTATTAGCATCTTCTGAGCAGCAGAGTTGAAGAGAAAACTCCAGATCATTCTCTTGTGTGAGGCAGTGGGAAAGAATATTTGTAGAGTGGACGTGTCTGTGGACAAGCATAGGTGAACGTGTGAAGATCTGGTTCTTCTGTGTAATGCAGTGAGCCATAGATATGACATCCCTAAGTATGTTCCCCTAGTGGATGAGCACTAGTGGGTGTACAATATCCCTTGCTATATTGTTCAAGAGTCAGACCTGCCTGTAACCCTAATTATAATGTAAAGGGTATAGGTCGGCCCCACCTTAATGTGATTAATAATTAATGTAAAAGATAATTAATATGGTAATTATTAATTATAAATTGAGTTATTGAGGTCGGCCCTATTGTGCCAATAGACACATCATTTGATGTGACAATTCCTATATAAATAAATGTGAATCCCCATTGAGGAAACACACTTATCAATGTGTCATCTCATGATTTCAGATGTTGAGGTCTGAAATTATGAGAATTGCAGTACCCTCTTGTATTCTAGTTTTGGTGATGGTGTGGGAGGTATTTCTCTTGAATAATATAACAAAGGATTGGTTGGGTTTTCTTCCCTTATTGAGAATGGGTTCCCAGGATACTTCTTTTGTACTTGTGCATGGATCTTATTCTTGTGATCTTGGTTTTTTGCAGTAGTTATGGTTGAAGTAATTGCTGACAGAAAATTTTAAAGGATTAAATGAGCCATAGCTCACTAAAAATCTAACAATAGGTAGTTGTGATAGCACTAAGTCAATATGAATTAATTCCTACGCTTGTTCTTGCATATTTTTTGATGAAAATACTAATGCTCCTGCTGATATCTTCATTAATTTTCCCTCTGTGGATGTTGATGGTTGTTGTGATGTTGTAGGTTGTGAGCTTGTAGTATTGGTTGTTCTCTCAGTCTATTCTTCCTCTCTCATTCTGATTGGTGCTACACTTATTCCCTCTAAGAGTTGGTGTAGTGTCACTATCTATTCATACACAGTCGTATGCATCACCTCATGTTTTTGTGTGGCTCGCAGAAATGATTCTTTTGCTACTTCCTTCACTTGATCTCCAATTTTTTCTAAGTCCTCCTCAATCAAATATTGGATTGTTAATGGCTTGAAAAATTTCCTCTTCTTATGATTGCGCATTAATTGATCCTTTGGATATTTCTTCATCTTTTCTCAAATAGGCGGTGAGATTTCCTCAACTTCACCTTCACCATTTCCTTGGTCCTATTCTTCTTCTTCTTAATCTTCTTTTGGTTCTTGTGTCTCATTCCCTAGTTATTCTATATCCTTTTGCACTATTTCTGTCTCTTGGTATTCTCCACTCTTCATCCTATTCTTTTACAATCTGGTTGATTTCTTTCTCTGACACCATGTAATGTGTTGGCAGCCATTATTGATATGGATCCTTTTTTGCATGAATATACATATTGTGTTTCCCTGCATTAAATTGCACATTGTCATTATACACTTCAAATATTTGTGGTTGAATGCATGGCGTGTATTCAATTCATTGTTGAATAGTCTCCTTATAGACCTAGAAGGTTATATTATTTTCCAAATGTCTGTTATTATGCGTGGTATGGGACAATGACACATATATTTCTACCAAGAATGGTTTTTGCGTTCTGTCTAGGAAATCTGTCTCTTATGACTCCCTCCATGTAGCTAATGCTATCAAAATTAATATCCAAGCATAATGAAACTATGTTCCTTTCTCCTATGCTTCCCTTCAATACATTAAAAATTGATTTACAAGAAATGTTGACTAGTTCATCATCACTCCTACGATGCCCTTCTCCATTTTTGCTATAAATCTCATTGGAATCTGGTCCTTGTGACATTTTCTCAATATATTGCATGCCAACACCTATGACACAAAATTTAATGTATCATCATTGATACTCGTGACATCTAGTCCACATGCTCCTCTGAATGGCCATAATTTTCCCTCATCCATTCTTCTAAGGATTTTTCCTTCGTCTTGTTTCTAAACAATGGTAATGGGTCTTCACCTATTGATGGTAGTCCTGTAATCCACTCAATCAACTAGGTATCAATGGACACTTCTCTATCCAACCATAAGAAACCTCCATGGATGTAACTTATGAATATTTTGACACAAATGTATCTTCGTGATCCTCCCAAAATGGGGTATCTCCAAAAGATTATGTATTCATGTCCACTACAACATTGTAACCCATTAATTCATCTCAACTATGATTACAAGTGATCCAAGGTTCATTCCTACGTGCATATAATTCTGTGGTACTAGCTCTAGAAATTTCTTTAAGTCTTCCAGGTCGTGGTCTTCATACCTTAGGTTCCCTGTCGCACCTAGCATATCTCTATTGACAGTGACCCCATGTGGAATCGTTGATGTAACCATGTATTATTTATCCTCCTTATGTATTGTGACTTGTTTTTCTTTTGTCTTTCTTGGTGGCACATAAGTTGTGGGAAAATTCACTAAAATTGGATCTGCTTCTTCCTCCCTTGAGACTTCTTGCTGCACTAACATTGTTTCCTTCTTAGTGCGTTGTTTCTTTGTTCCCAATGTATAATATCCTATATTTGGTGGATCCATAGCTCTCTGCAGTTCAATTCTTCATTCAACACACTCAACTTTATTCCTTCCTTAATGTTGGCTCTCCTCTGGTTCTCTGTTCTCTCAAATGTGCATGCCACAATAACCTTTTCTCGTCACTCTTGCTCTTCTTTTATAGATTTCTCCCAACTTTTATCTTCCTCTTCATGCCCAAAATTCCAGTCCCATTTGATTGTACTCATATTCAATTACTTCCATATTCTGCATTAACTTCAGATTATTCGACAGATCATGGTCTAGATTTTCCAGCTTGTCAAGATCTTCATCGCTTGTTTTCATTTATGACTACGCATTCCCATTTTCTTGCCATGATGTTTTCTCTTTGATGCTTTACCCATCCTCTTTGTAGTTAGTTATCCTGGTTCTTCCCTCTCATTTTTGCATGAAGTTCCATTCTCCTTCCTTTCCATGACATTTTCTTATTCATTGCTAGTTTGACTCTTTGAATACTTCCCGATTTAGCACTTTATTTATTTTTCTTTTATTTTTATTTTTCTCTATAATACAATATAATATAAGTACTATAGTAACATAATATGTTGTCAGACTTAGTGCACAGAAGCATGGTTATCCCTCTATAGTTTTAGTCGACTAACATTTACCAGTCCTTCCACAATTTCCCTATTCAATTTCTTTAATTGAACAACACTTGCTTCTATCAAAAATATTATCACATATGGACCCAACCAGTGCATTTGTAAGTTTTGAGGGTGTTGTAATAATTTGTTGTCATAGATAAAAGCTAAGTCTCCCATCAATAACTTATTATGTTTAATGTGTGTGCCATGCCATGCCTTCTCATGTACTTTCTGCACTTGTTGACGAAATCCTGGAACAAAACGATCTTCCTCCATTTCTACTAGTTGTGCGAGTCTTTTCTCTACTACACCAGAGTTTGTAAGTTCTATCAGCACGACAATGCACAAAATCGGTACTATGAAGTCCATACGAAAAAATTCTTTATGGCCATATACTAAATAGAATGGTGTATATCCTGTCATCTTCTTATATGTAGTCATATATTCCCATAACAGTACAAGAATCCTCAAATCCCAGTCATCTCGATTTACATTACATATATTCATTAGTGCATGTTCTAGGATATTGTTGAATTCTTCAATTGTTCCATTCACCTGAGGATGATAAGGTGTGCTCTTCTGGTGGTGAATCTGAAACTCTGTCAAAAAAGAAATCCTTATATTCAAGAAATGTGTCCCCTGATCACTCATAAGGATTCTCAGACATCCAAACCTTGCAACAATATTCTAAAAACGAAATCATGCAATAGTATTCATGCTGCAATATCTGATCGGTTTTGCTTCAGCCCATCTGTTCAAGTAATCTGTCACCATAATTATATATCTCGCTCCTAATCTTTTCACCAGTGGGTTGACCAGTCCAACGAAATCTACTGGAAATTTATCAAAATCCCACAATGTAACTTGTGATACCAAAGGCATATCATATCTTCTTGATGTCTTTCCAACTCTCTGACAGACATCACAGTTTTGATCAAATTCCTTATCATCCTTGTGAAGGGTGGGCCACCAAAGTTCTGCGTGAAAAATCTTTTGAATCATTGGTTTTCCTACATAGTGGCCTCCCACAACTCCTTCACGTTCCTATGATAATATCATAGGTATTTCATGCTCTAATACACATCATCGAAGAATACCATATATGTCTAGATTATATAAATTACCTGTTATAAGATGATAATCTATTGCCTTTACTACCAACTGTTTCTTCTATGCAATTGCAAATTTGGGTGGGGATACTCCTATGCTCAAAAAATGGACAATATCTATGAAGTAATCATCAACCATGTGTATTGCAAACAAGTGTGCATCTAGTAGACTTTCATCCAAATTCCTTGCATCTTCCCTTGTTAGTATGCATGACAAATGATCAGGTCCTTAGTTTAGTTTCCCTGGTTTCACAATCACTTCAAATTCATACTCCTGAAATAGTAATATCCATATTCATATCTTCCCCCCCAACACTATCTTGTTGACTAAGTATCTCAACAAAAAATGATATTAGACATCTTAAAATGTGATCCTAGTAGATAATGTCTAAAATTTTGTAGCGCATATACCATTTCAAGTCCTTCGCACTCTGTAGTAGTGTAAATATGCTCAGTAGTTGAAAAAGACAATTTTTTGTTGGAAAATACAATGGGATGATCCAAACCTCCTTCCCTTAGTGAGCTAGAACTACGACTAATTCTATAGAGTATGCATATACATGGATATGGAATTCCTTCTTCCAATATGGTAATACAAGAATTGACGCGTTAACCGGTTTCTTGCTTCAAGATATCTAAAATCTGTTGGCATTCCTCATTCCATTGAAACTTGATGTATTTATTTAGTAACTTCTCCATGGGCGCAATGATATTTTCATATCCCTTTATGAAATTCATGTAGTACTATGTGTGGCCCAATGTTGCTCGCATTTGTTGCACTAACATAGGTGGTGGAAAATCAACAATCACAACAATATTCATGGGATCCACCAACAATCATTGCTTTTCTACTACGTGACAAATATTCCAAATAGTGTGCATAAAATGTGATTCTTCAGGATTAGGAGAAATATGGAACTTTCTATATCTTTCTGCATTAAGTGTAGAGTTTCAACATGGTCTTTCAACAAACTAAATATTGTCCAATCATCGAGATAAATTTCGAGGAATTTATGAATAAAATCTTTAAACACTACTACAACCACTTTCGGAAAAATACTTCTAGTGTATTCTTCAGTCCAAATGACATGGATGTATATTGATAGAACCCCCATTATGTCACAAATGTTGTCTTATGCCTATCTTCTGGAGATATTTTGATTTGGTGGTATCCTGATAATCCATCAATAAATGAGTAAGCTTCATGTCCTCCTACATTCTCCTACACTTCATATGTAAATGGTGTATGAAAGGGGTCATGTAAGAATGCATCATTCAACTTCCTAAGATCCACACAAATTCTAATTCCACTTGTTTTATTATCTTGAATCACCATAGGAATGATCCACTCTAACTCTTCGAAAGGTTCAATAATTCTATTTTCCAACATCCTATCTATCTCTACTTTCACTTTCTTCTTATACACTAGTTCGAAATCTATATAGTCTCTTATTTACTCTCTTGGAATCTAGGTTCAAAGGAATCTTCATATCTCCTATATCCCTAGCAATCCCTTTCATCTATGAGAAAGTATTTAGAAAGAGGTCTTGGTATTCGTGGAGTAAGTCATCAATCTTCTTGACAATTTTTTCATTCCAGTAATCTCTAATGTTTGCAAACTTAGGATATCCTTAGCCCCTACTTTTTTGTTCTACACAGAGCATCAGAGTTGTCAGAGTCCTACAAGACGAGAAGGCCATATCAAGAGCTATAAAATTAATACATTGTGTTCTCCCTTTCATGAAACTTATTCACATCGAAAGAAAACTTCTCTGCCTCAAGAGATCACCTTTTCTCTCAATCGTGTCATTTCCGAGTTTGATGTCACACATAATACATGCAGTTCATAGTCAGTTCTCGTCCTTCACATAGGAGGAAAAGCATCTCACATAGCATGCCCTTTTCCAATGTGTGTGATAAAATTTATCCAACTACACTCTTCTAAGGTTATGATAAAAAAAATTCCCTTTTTCCTAATCATTATGGTTAAATTTTGATTTTTATCGCATATAAGTTTTATGTCATAAATCCTCCTATTACAAAGGATTTTTGAGCATATGTGGACCCATTCGTAACTTTATAAAATCCTTAGAAAACTTTAACTATTTTGTTGTTTTTCTTTATTACTTTGACAAAATGAGAACAGCAAAAATTTTTAAAACATAATGTATATAATTTTTTAATTGTTTTGCGTTACTACTACAAAAGAAATTAGAGAAAAATAAAAATTTCAAAGATGTTTTAAATAATATTTATACAGTGCCTCTTCTAAAGAGTTTAAGAAGGCATTTTCTTAGGAATGAGTGGACGTTCCTATAGAGAGTGCACGCTCTTACTAACGTGTGTGTTCTTTTAAGAACATCTGCATGTTCTTTTGAATTCATTTTTTTTTTGTTGATTGAAAACATAAGTTGACTTGGTTGCCTTGGATTTAGGTTGGGGATGACAAACTAATTGTTTGGTCTTCAAATTGATAAAAACATCCATTTTTGTAAATACCTCTATATCTTTGTTTTTGGACGTTATTTTTCTATAAGCTACAAAAGTGGGTTGTTGACAAAACTAGATACATAGATAGAGTTGACTATGCATATTCCAAATATAGTTTTTTTTTTTTTAATTAGTATTTATTTTTATTTTTTTTATCTATTTTTGTCTTCATATCAAAATCCTAGAAAGCATAGTTCTCTTATTTGTGCTAAAACATTTTGTCCGACCATTTCTAAATTGTGATTTATATGTGTGATATGAAGGCGAACATCTGATCTAAAAATAAAAAAATTAGTTTGAATCAGTTGAGACCCACTTAGCATGAGCAAAATCGTTGTAATTTCAGGATATATTAATTTGATAATTTTAAAAAATATAAAATTAATGTATAATATTTCAAAAATACATAGCATAGAAATGGTTCTATACAATTATACAAGTTTTGGGGATGAAATTTCATCATTAAGGTATTCAACACATGCACTAAAAGAGACATATACACTATTTTTCTTGAAAAAAGCATGCCACTATTAGAAAAAATCCAAATTTCATAGTTATTCACAAATTTCTATGGAATAAGGATTTGTACATTCAAAAGTTAATTCAATTTCTAAGTTTAACTATACACCCTATTCAAGTTAAATTGTAAGAAATGCTTTGAATAACCCTCAAGTTAAGGACTATTGGTTTCCTATGTGCATTGCCCTAAAGTGTCAGAGACCATATTTAACTTGCCAGCACAATAAAAAATTGTAATTTACAAAATTAAATTATATATATATATATATATATATATAATTAAAATTCTAAAAGAAATAAAGATAAACTTTTGTTAGTGATTTTTATATTAATTTACAAAAAGACATTACTACATTATGGCTCTTTTATGATATTTATTTTCATACTTTACACTCGGTATAGCTAGTAGACATTTCACTTCTACCACTATTGTAAATATGAAATTTATTAATATCCAAAATAAAGAAAATATTGTCACTTATGCTGCGATCATGCATATTTTGAGGGTATGTGTTTCTCTCTTGGTTGTTGGGAAATGCTAAGGATACTTCATCACGATTAAACCTCTTCACCATATTTTTGTCTAATGTGATTCATCGAAGAGTTAGGCATATTCCTCAATCCACCTCCACAAATGCATCTAAATCTACCTTAGCTCACCATGTGACTCGTCTAAGCAGTTCACCCCAAGCTCTTAGATTCACCCAAGTAAAGGTGTCCCAACTACTACATGACTTTTTAGAATTTGCACCACTTTAGTTGGGGAGACCTTCTTTTGTATTGAGTTTGGGGGAATTCTTGTTGCATTTCTGAATGATGCATGTGAGTTATTAGTCTTACAGTAGAGAAGAGACAATGAGTCTTATTGATGGGTGTTTATGACACAGATATTTGGAAAATAAGTACAGTGGGGTTGTCTAAATAACCCAAGTGGATTGGAATGAAATGACCCCTCCAGTTTAATGGCTTCATTAGCCGGTAAAGGGATATAATATAAACTGTGAAAATAAAATAACTAACTATTCATTAATGAAGCTCTACTATATACATTCACTATTCTCTCTTTTATATACAACATATACAAATGTATATAGTAGATCTTCGTTAATGCATATTTAACGAAGATCTACTATATACTTTCACTATTCTCACTTTTATATACTACTAATCTAATTTTAAACTTGAAACTAAAAAAAGAAAATAAATGAATATAAAATAATGTTTCAACTTGCTTAAATACTTTGTTTATTTAAGTTAAAGCATTATTATTTACATTCATAAAATATAAATCGAAACAAATAGAAAATCATTAACGTATGACTGGCCATTATTTAAAGAGAAATTTTGGTTGTGCCTTTGTGTATAAAACTGCTCCAGCAAGTTGTATGTTAAGAGAAATCTATAGTATAAGGTTGTGTAATTCTAAGATTGTGAGTGTCAGGATGAAAATCTTTGACTAACAATTTAAATCTTGTTTAAAATGAAGAAAGAACAACTTCCAAATCATGATCCTTAGTGAAGATAAAATAGACTAATCGACAATAAGAAAAAACTCAATTGAAGATTATATCTTTACAAATCCAGTTATATGAATAAATAATATAATACAATTTGTATCAAAATAATACAATCACAAGACCAATATAATTGGGATAAAGACTGTTAAAGATTGACAAAATTAATGCATAAATGATAACAATTAACCCATGTGTGACAAAAGGACAAATTAATTAAAAACAATGCATAATCAATTACCCAAAGAATATGAACCATAATCAAAAGATATTATAATGAAAACAAACTCTTTAACTTGCATGACAAAGTCATTAATCAATCTCAATTTCATATTCTTCTTTGTAAATATTGGTCCATTCTCCCAAATCTCCAACCATCAGTTACTCCTTTTGAAAATAATTTTTTTCAAAATAAATAATATACAAAAGGATAAAAATCATAAATGAAATTTCTTCAATCCCTCATACTCTGAACTTATCATATATTTATGCAATGAATGAGCAGTCTAGGCATCACTAATAATTTTTATACTTTGAAATTTGTCTGAGAAAGACCACAATATCTCAAATACATTTTTTTGAAAAAAATAATTAGAGTAGTTGAATGGTTGTTCTGCTGAATGGGTTTCCGGTAGTTTCTTGGTATTCTCTCAGCGGTGTAGATACCCCAAATCAGTCATAGGTATTTGTCTCTTCTTTAACACATTTACAAATCTTATTTGTTGTTGCTCATAAATTATTTGCAACAATCCAATGTATTTTGGATCAAATTATCTTGAGCGTGTTAGATAATAAAATCAAGTTATGATCATATCCTTACCAAATAAATGATAATAGAACAAGCAAAATAAAATCAGATTAATAACCTAAATATAAAATTGTGAATAAACAATATCTAGAACAATAAATTTAAATGAATTTAAACTAAAAGCTAACTATAAGTTGTAAACAAATATTAGTTATATTTTTCTTAAAATATGATCTTTAAATTCTAGAAACTTCAAGTTGATGGAAGGAGAAAAATATTAATTTAGGTTTCCACAAGTCAAACAAATGATAGATAAAAAAAATATTTTTATTTATTTTGAAATGAGATAAAAAATGACCAAAAAAAAAATTAGTTAAACCACAAATGGTTTAGTGAAAATGAAACCAACCAAGATATTATTTGATGAAACTATTGAACCCATTATTCAAAATAATCAAACGTGCTAATGAACAAAATGGCTTATAATTATAATTTAAACAAAAATAAACAGTATGTTTTCGTTTAAAATAAGATTTATATGCTTGTTTCTAGAGATTTTGACATATACTCTTGTAATGAATGTCTCATACTATAGTGAATGTCTTAGGTTTGTATCAAAGCAAGCAGGTTTGAAACTATTGAAAAGGTTGATTGTGGCTCATTGTAATTGCCAAGATTCAAATAAAATTACAAAAACACAAACTTTTAGGGAAGGGATTAAAATATTTAAGACATTTGCATAACATACTATGTATTATCACATATCTAAGTTTGTTCTCATTCATTCAGAACTGATCAAATGTGAACAAATGTCATGGAAAATATGTGTCACAATAAACTTTCTTCATGTAAAATCATCTCTATTAATCCATGTTTTCACTGATCAAAGGACGAGATCAACTTGAAAAATGAATATGCAAGCATTGTGGAACAACTAGGAAGCCAAATACTTAAACATTGTAGATGGCAATCAAATATTCACTTCATGAAAGGAAAATGAAGAATCAATAGTGAGAAGCACAAAGAATCAATCATTTAAGAAAGAAAACCATGAAATGGTGGCTTTTGTTTGGGCAAGATAAAAAAAAATGAAAAGTGGGATTTTTCCAAGATTCTAATGGAGGTCCTTTAAATTTTGTAAAAGAATTTAGGGGAAGTTGTTGAGGCCCAAGTCTCTAATGAATTCTGCGGTTGTGATTGCTCTTGCCAAAAGTTGAAAAATGTTACAAAGAGGCCGAGTCTTGAGGTGTGAATGCATGAATGAGTGTTTTGGTGAGGTGATGTGAGTCGTGTGACTCTCCCAAGTTGTAAACCAATAGTGCTCATATTGTGGCAATTTATAATATCACTTTCACAGTGTTAGGCTTGCAGGTTTATGTGCACACTATATCCTATGTGTGTCTCTTGTTTATTTCCCAAGTATTCTCTTAGTTTCATGGATGTATTCTTAAATGACTAAGTGTGGGAATTTTAACAGAGTAGGTGTGACTCACAGTATCTATATTGAATAGGTATGATCTAAAATTAAGAAATATCTTAGTGTTGCCAAAAGCAACCAAGTGAGAAAAGTATGTACCACATTATAGCTCTTATATATGATATATATTTTCATACTTAGATTGATATTGAGTATACATTTTACTAGTTGTCTAAATGCATTTTAGAAAGGGTGTTGTCTAAAAGTTCTATGTTTTGGTATTTTTAAGTGGAATTGGGCAATATAAATCTAAGTGAAAATGACCATTTTTATTGCTCAAATTACAATTTTTAATGCATAAATGGATTAAAAAAACCTCTAAGACCCTAAGATTATATATACTTAAACACTTAAATCTACAATTCTAACTGAGACAGCACTCAAATTATACAAACTCAAACACTGAAATCTACATTTCCAACAATTTCTGGCAAACAGAATTAACCAGCAGATATATGAAAAAGAAACAAAAACCAAAATGTAAAAAGTTTAGAATAAGCTTTTTGGACAGGATTTGCCGTTCTTGCCGTTTCCACATTCCATTTTTCTTCGAGCTCATTTCCCTATTGGCTACACTTGATTCTCTTTGGTTCCCGTAGTGCCTCAATTAGCGCCCCTATGGAACCCATTTCCCTTGATTTGACTTTATTTCTTCGTACGGGTCAAACGAACTCCATTTCTATGTTGGCCATGTCTTTCCACATGGAGCCTGTAATTGCAGTTTATTTCTTTGTGAGAGTCAATTAGAACTACGTTTTATTCGGTTTCCTTCGCTCCGTGTCCTTTTCTATGGGGCGTGCAATTGCACGATAGTTTTGTGTTCTAGAAAGAGAGTTCTCATATCCTTAGACCCTACTGTTTTATTCTACACAGAGCATCCGAGTTGTCAGATTCCTACAAGACAGGACGGCCCTATCACGGGCTAGAAAATTAAGATACTGTGTTCTCCCTTTCACTGAACTTATTCACATCGAAAGAGAACTTCTCTGCCTCAAGAAATCACCTTTGCTCTCGATCGTGTTGTTTCCGAGTTTTCTTATCGTTTATTTAATTGTTTTGCTTTACTACTAGACAAAATTAGAAAAAAAAATTCAGAGATGTTTTTTAAAGTTCGAATCTCTAAGTCCATGTAACAGGGGGAATGGGTTTGGCAGTGGAAGCCTCGTTTCTACTTTCACATCGAAATTAACATTAAACACCAGACAATGCTGCAGACATCCCAATATCCTGCACTTATCCCAATGGCAAAATATATGCTAGAAATACACCCTTGAATCTATGCACATATGCATCCTTTACCCGAAGGCTGTTGGAACGTTGAACAGGGACAATGGGACCGGATTGAGGTCGTTGACGATGACTATACCTGTAACCTGACATGTTTTCCAGGTCTCGATCCGATTGATCAACATCAACCTACACGCGAATCCCCAAAGTTACCGAAAGAGGGGCTGACCCTCGAGAGCCGAGGCATAGGAATAAGTCTTGGGCACGTCAGGTAACACTAACGCATGAACTTTAATTCACGTGATCACCATATTTGTGGAGAACAGTTTGTCAGGATGAAGGTGACACAAAAGTTGTCTTCCGCACAGAGATTGTTGCGATACCACCGTTCGGGCAGACTCCAGAGACACCCAAGGCGGAGCCTTCTAATTCATTTAAGACCGATGAAATACAGTGAAATAAAGGAGGACAAAACTTTTGCATGTTTTTCTGTATTGGACAAATTCATTGAGTTCGTAATATACCAATTTGGTGTAATCTGGTTTGTGTGACCTTAAAAAAATATATATTATTATTATATTATATAAAGAAGGTTCTCACAGAAATAAAGAGATAGAGTTACAGCAGAAACCACAAAATTGGGTTATATTCAAAGGGAACATGTATAAATATACTAAGGAGAGAGTCTTGATCTCCTTCACTAAACTTGAACTTATAGAAGACTTATCTAAATATCTATTGAAGGCTACATTGCAAGATACCAGATATAATAAATCTGTGAGAACATAAATAAAATGCTAGAAATAGCAGAATAACAATAATATAACCCGTATAATCTCCTGATAACATAGAAATAATATGAGAACAACAATTTGAAATAGCACTTTGATTCGGAGAGAAATGTTCACGGGCCTCTTGAGGGCAACCTCAAATAGAACAGCAGCTCTGTTACAATAATCTCAAGCTAGGGTTTTCATACCATAGACCCATATTTATACTAAATATGTCTATTGAAGCATCTAGAAGAGCTCCTTTTAGAAGTGGAAGTTTCTATTAGGTCTTCTTACATCCATGTATTCTATTTATTGAAAGGAGCCTTATTAATATTGACATTTTATTACATCACGAATACATTGATCTACCTATGTCTGAGGTTAGGAAGGAACTTAACATATGCATACATAAAACAACCTTGTCCTCAAGGCTTAAGATGTGAAAATTGTTTGCAAAATGGTAGTTAGTTCCCAAGTGGCATCTCTTGGAGTCATATTTCCATTGTCTGAGCACTTCCTTGATGGTTCTCACGATCGCGAGGCGGCGCTCATCTTTGGTCCAAAAGCATTTTGGTATGTAAATATGGATCTTTCTTCAGCTAACTCTGGAATGTTTGTTTGAAGTTGGCACCTGGTTCAATCACCTTCTTCAAGCAGGGAAACATGAAAAACAGGATGTAACATCGACTAGCGGGCAGAGTTAACTGATATGCAACTTGTCCCATGCTTGAAGCGTGTAAGGGACCATAGAATTTGGTGCTAGCTTCTGACAATGCTGGACCTTGAGGGAAGTTTGCTTATATAGTTCGCGATGTAGCTTACTGATCCCATACGCAAATTGGCGTTAGGCGACTTGCCTTGTTGCTTCATGTGATTTTTGTTACGAATAAGGATTCTCTTGAAGATGCGAAGAATATCCTCTGAGGCAGCAAGTGTTTGGTCAAATTCTTGGACCTTCGAGACACCAAGTAGTATGAGAGAATTGAAGGTGGCTTACGTCCATATACCACTTCAAAATGAGTCTTGTGGGTGGTTGTATGGTAAGAAGTGTTATAACACCATTGACTGGGGTAACCGGTGGAGCTTAGCGGTGTTATTTTTGAAGGGCAAGCACCTCGGATATGTTTCGAAACACTTGTTGATAACTTCCGTTTAACCAGCTAAGATGCAGGGGATGATAAGGCTGGTGAGATGCAGTGTGTGCCTTGTAGCTTAAGCAGTTCTTGCCAAAATTACTTGTGAAATTTAGGTCACGATAAGAAACAATAGAGTGTGGCATGCCATGAAGCTTGAAGATCTAGTCCATAAAAATTTGAGCCACCATGGATCACGATAAAATGGGTGGTGAAAGAGTGCAAAATAGTTTATAATTGGAAAGGCAATCCACCACCACCATTATGAAGTGATTTATTCCCTGAGTTGGGTAA
Organism: Picea sitchensis; assembly: GCA_010110895.2. Taxonomy (NCBI): domain Eukaryota; kingdom Viridiplantae; phylum Streptophyta; class Pinopsida; order Pinales; family Pinaceae; genus Picea; species Picea sitchensis. The sequence continues at coordinate 2,623 of SNQJ01S0159624.1, read as the reverse complement.
GCATGTAATAAAGTCCATAGAGATAATCTTCCAAATAGCAGGGGGAATAAAAAGCGGTTGGAGTGTGCCTGGAGATTTGACTATTTCTCCCTTCTTACGTTGACACACATCATTCGGTGACAAACTTCTGAGGACATCTGTTTCATACCATCCTAGAAAAAGAGCGTTTGACTATCCATATCTGTTTTGGTGAACCAGTGCTTATTTGTGGGTGTGACATGAAGCTCGAGAAAGTCTGAGTGGATTTGAGCTTGGATTGTTTACTTAAATACAAGTGGCCTTTGTATCGAAGCTCTTCATGGAGCCAAGATTACCCTGTGGAAGATGGAGCATTGGAATGCATTTGTTGGATTAGATGCAAACTTTTTGGGATCTTGAAGCCATTCTTTGGTGCATAGCTTGGGCCAATCGGGTACAATGAAGGAAAAAAAAAGGATCGCCGTCTTCATATTCCCGAGGACGATTACATCATGTGACATTATCTTTGCCCTTCTTATGTGATCTTATAATCATATCCAAAAGAGCTTAGTCACCATTTTTGTTGCTCCACCGGAGGAAATGCATTGTTCAAAAGTAGCGAGGCTTTGATGGTCGGTCTTAATTTGGAAGCTTGACCTTGTGATAAGGACACCACTGTCTCTAATGGCATGCGAGGAGATAAGCCAACATTTCCTTTTCATAAATGGGTTTGCCAGATTCCTTTCAGATAGTTGCTTGCTAGTAAGGCCAATAGTGCGACCCTCTTGCATAAGGGCAGCTCTATTCGCTCACAGGCATCACATTCCAACATAAAGGTCTTTGTGAAATCGAGAAGGCCCAGGAATGGAGTGGTGCACATGAGTCGTATTCAAGGTTTGTAAAGCTTGAGAAGATGTTGGAGTCAAAGTGAAGAGTTCTTTTAGAGGAGAGCCATGAGAGGTGCTTTGCAATATTTCTGTAGTTCTTAACAAACTGCGATAATACACATTAAAAATTCCCGCAAACTTTTGATGTTTAGAAAAGGAGAATTGGAGGATCTTGAACTGCTTGGGGGTGTCTTTATGGCTTGTATGGCATGAGTTGGGAAATGACACCAAAATGACCTTTTTGAAGCGGCTTTTCCATCGTGAAATTTGATGATCTCATGTGAACCAGCAGTGATACCTTGGTATTTATATTGGTGGCCTTCTTGGTGAATTGCATGGTTAGTTCTTAAAATCCATGAGAATGGGACTAATCCTTAACCGGTATGCACTTAACACAATGTCGCAACCTCCCATGTCAATAGAAACATCTGAGATTTTAGGTGGTAGTCACCAATTTGGAGGCGCACATTTCCTGGCGGCGCCACATTCATAGAACCACCATTGGCAATCATGATTGGAAATTGTTGTGACATGGATGTAGCAATGGGTTTCTTGGGCACCAATCACGGCAATGAATAAATTGTGGGTGCTACTATCGGCCATAATATTGACCTTCGGTGTGATATAACAATTAGCGAGGGTTTGGGGAAATGGAAGAAGCCCGGTGAGAGCATTGAAATGATCAGTTCCACTTGAGGAGAATTAGGGCTAGGGTTTATGTCGATGTTCACGGTGACTCGGGCACAAGGGAGTTTCAACATCCTCTTAAGGTTTCAGAGATGGCCATAAAGATTTTGTTTCTTACATTGCACATTTTCACAGCGGCCGCCACATTTCATAGAACCACCATTGGCAATCATGATTTGGAAATTGTTGACAGCATGGATGTAGCAATGGGTTTCTTGGGCAATGCGGCAATGAATAAAATTGTGGGTGCTTCCACTATCAGCCATAATGATGACCTTTCGGTGCTTGATATAACTAATTAACTTGAGGGTTTGGGGGCAGAGAAGCCGGTGAGAGCATTGAGGGAAATGATCAGTTCCACTTCAGGAGGGTCGGAGGCAGGGTTTATGTCAGTGATTTCTGGTGACTCAGGCACAAGGGGAGTTTCAACATCCTCTTCTGGAGTTTCCTCAGAGATGGCCATAAAAAGATTTTGTTTCTTACATTTGTGGCCCGGGAAATATTTGTCATCACAATTATAACAGAGGCCTTTGAGTTGGCGTTCAACCATTTCAGCCCTGGTCAATTTTTGGATTGTTAATGGGGCAGAGGGAGTAGTGGGGTTTACTGGTTCAGGGCGAGGGATAAAGGAAGTCTTACGGTTTTGAGAGGAAACAATTTGTTGTTATTCTTTACCTTTTTTAGTAGCCTCCACCCAACTCACAGGTCTAGCCATGAGGACATGGGCCCGAATCTCCTCCTTGAGGCCACTGATAAAACACTCTCGAAAGAAAGCATCAATCATGCCCTCTGTTCGAAATGTCAGGTGCTCAAATGCAACTATGAAGTCTTCTACTATTCTTGATTGTTTCAATTTTGTCAAATGGCCCAAATGGTTGGTGTCAGTGTCAAAGCGTTCATAAATCTCAGTCACAAATTGGGTCCAAACAATATACCCTTGACGGGAATTTTTTCTCCATTGCCACCATTGCCAGCGTTCTTGATCTAGATGGAGAACACCATACCAGAGTTTGGCCAAGTCATCTGTAATGTTGTAGAGAGAGAAATAATGTTCCATTTGGGTGACCCAACTAGTGGGGTCTGAGCCATCA
>SNQJ01S0159622.1:0-21837 GCA_010110895.2 Picea sitchensis | reverse complement strand
TATACTGCATAAAATTTATTTTTTCAATTAAATAATTATTATGGTTGCATTTCTTCTTTTCCAACTCATAAAGCGATCACAAAGCATTACAATCTCGATTCTCCACATTGAATGAAATGCATCTGGTGAATTACTCTTACTATTACAATATCAATTCATATTGGTGAAGATCGGGTGACCTTTTGAACAACTTCAGATTCATCTCTAGTCAGCCATTGAAATTGACCTCTTGGTAAATATCGGGTGGCCTTTTCAACAACTTCAGATTCACTACGAGGCAACCATTGAAAACAAGAATCTATGGAATAGTTTCTTTAAATAATAGTTTTTAAACCATAATATTCTAAAAATGTATAGGTTTAAACAAATTAAACCTATTTACTAATTTAAACTAGGTTAAATGAATTATTTAAATGAGATTTCATTGATTAACACCCATTTAAATAATAAGGATCAATTTTCGAAGAATAATTTATCAATTCCAAAAGCCTATTACACCTCAGAATTCATGCTCGCAATCTTTTATCTTTCCTCCATTTTTTTTTCCTGGGTGCATTGTGTTCACTTCATTATTGGTGTTTGTATGTTATGTTTTAAAATAAATTAGTAAAGATTTACAATAAATAAATTGTGTTTTTTTTGGAGTGGAGTAAAAATCCAGGAGTCATGAAATTTGAAAAGTTGCAATTTTTACATGAAAGAAAAAAAAACTTCTGATGTAACCCATTATTTTATTATGTGGGTTAAAATGATAAAACAACTCATGTTGATTATTGTTGTGTGCTCTTTTTTTCATTATTATTAATATCATTATTTTGTGTGTTAAAATAATAACACTTCTTATGTTGCTTATCGTTGAGTGAGATTGTTTTCATTATTGTCAATATTCATTATTTTGTGTTAAAATAATAACACTTTTTATGTTGTGTATTATTGTGTGTGATTGTTTTCACTATTGTTATTTTTTTTTAATAACACTTTTTATGTTGTGTATTATTGTGTGAGATTGTTTTCATTATTGCTATTTTTTTTATCACGAGGTTATTGTGAAGTCCAAGATCAAAGTGCATCTTAAGGGCATTTTTCACTGCAATCAAATTCTTATATGCTTTACGATACTTCCGCTACTGCCTCTGCTCCTCCCCTCGCCTCGAAGCCGGCCTCCCCGCCTCGGCAGCCTACCGCCGGGCCCCTTTGACCCCATCTTTCCCGCCCGGCAAAGACCGCCTCCCGCCCCTCTTCTTTTGTATCCGCCCCGCATCGGTCCTCGGGCCAAGGTGAAGAAACCTCGCCTCTAAGGGGCCCTTCGGGACTATGGAACCCCCACACTTCCTGAGGTGATCGTAGATTTAAAGCATAATCGACCGACATTCTGCTCCTGCCACTCTCATCCGCCGCCAGAATTTTGTCAAGAAGATGGACTCCATTCCCTCGGTAGCCCTACCGGAAGAAGAAACATGCAGAGCAGCTCTAAATCTCGCAGAGAAAGGTCTCATAGGTCGGTTCACCGGCCTCTGGCCCTCGACAAAGTCGGTAGAGGAATGGTTCCCTGTAGGAACTGGTAGCCGTTAATCAAAGAAGGCATCACGAGCTACTTTGTAGGTAAAGGCTTATTCGTCTTTGTCTTCGAAAGTGCAAAGGATAGAAGCCTCATATTCAGAAACAAACCTTATTTCATGGGCCCCCAACGACTATATCTCAACAGACGCCAGATTTTGGTTCCGCACTCAGATGTCCCAATCAGTCGTTCGGGCAGGGTGCTGCTCACCCCCACCTTCCCCTTCATTGTTGGAACCCGAAGTCTCTAGAATCCATTGCAACGGATTAGCCGACATAGATCAGGCAGTCAGAAAAGATCAATATTCTTGTGCCCGTATCTATGTCGAAGTCGATTTGGAGGAGGGCTTGCCAGAAGACATTAAGCTAACAGCTGCAGGACGGACGCATGTTCAAGAACTGGACTACGAACAAATCCCATTCAATGTGCACGTGACTTACTGCTTATGGGCAATTTCACCAAACATTGTAAGAAAAGTACAGCTGTCTACGCATGCCTGTGAGTGGAGGCAATGGACACTAATACAAAACCAGCAATCAGTGAAAGTACGTGAAAAGGCAGCTTCAATGAGGACCAAGCAACTCCAATCCCAATTCCAAGAAAAGAGAGTCTAAATAGCAAAGAACTCCAAATGTATCAAGAGCATCCACAATACCCCCAGATACGTTAAAGTGCCCCTCCTCCCGCGTACAAAGAAGATAAAGAAGTTGAGGAAATGACTCACCTGGAAGTCCCCCAAGGAACCCCTTCCAATCCCTCATACGCAGATGTCACAAGGAAAAAAACCAGCAGAAAGCTCCGACTCCTCCGAGGAGGAAAATTTCGAAAATTCTACAAGGAAAGTCATGTGAAATCCCAGAAGCAAGGGGAAGAGGGAGGCGGAAAGGCTCAAAACTCAAGGAAGCCAGCCAACACTTGAGATGTCTATTGGGAGAAACTCCAGAAAAAGGCCCCCCAATGGAGGCTCCCACCCCACCCCTGGTAAACAATTTGCCCTTGAACTCCGGGCAGAAATCGCAACCCCATGAAAGCAGATGCGGTGAGGGATTTGCTCAAAATAGAGCCCTCGGACATTCTAATGATCCAAGAGACTAAGATAGAGGGGAAAACACTTGTATTAATGAAGAAGCAAGCACGGAAGAAAGTGATAGCAACAAACAAGAGGCTCATCCTGGAGGGCTAGCAACACCAGAGGAGCTTTTCCACTGACCAATTCTCACTAAACGCAAGATTGATCTTCATGGAGCTAACATTAATCGCACAAGCAAAGTCAATTCATTTCCTCTTAATCTTTATGTTCATGTCTTGTATTCTGAGAAAAGAATTTGCTGGAACACTCTTAATGAATTCCTAGATCAACATTCCCCTAGCAACATCATTCTAGTGGGGGATTTAAACATTGTCTTAAAATCTAAAAGAGAAGAGGGGAGGAATTTATAGTAGAGACACCATGCTCCCTATGGTCAAAACCCTCATTCAGCAATGGAACCTCCTTGATTTCAGCCCAGCCAAAGGACTGTATACTACACCAACAATAGAGTGGAGTTTAACATACTTCTACCGTCGACGTATATCTCGTTCACACCTCACGGATGAGTAAGAAAATACTAGCACCAAAATTCTGCTGAAGTTGACCTCCGATCACAAACCTATTCAGCTCATTCTAGAAGACGAAGAGGATCTTGGCCCAATTCCCTTCCATTTCAGCCCTCTCTGGATTGAAAGGGACAGATTCACTGACACAATGAAAGCAGCATGGGTCAAATCCTTTTCGTGGTCCCTCCAACCACGCAGGGGAACAAAAATTGAAGGCCACAAAGAAAGCTTTGAAGAGATGGATAAAGAACCCGCATCCTAACCAAAACAAATAAAGAAAAGAAATAGTTCGACTTTAGAAGCGCTATGTGACCGGAAACGTGGAACGAGTCACCTAATGTCGCCTTTCAATGAAGAATATAAATCTCGCTGTTCTTACATTCCGGGAAATTCTAATGAGAAGAAATTATGGAGAATCAAGTCTCGGAAAGCCTAGGGCTGAAGGCAGGCCATCGCAATACCTCCTTCTTCCATCGCCAACATAGAGCAAGGCTCTTAAAAAAAAACCATATCTCAGAAATTAACCCATAGAGGGCGTAATTCAGAAAGCTTCCATGTAAAGATAAAATGGAAACTCACTTTAAAAAAGCTTTTTACACAAATAGATCCCCAAAATCAACAGGAAGAAACCGGCCAATTCCTTTTGAAAGACCCTTCCTCTCCTGATCAGCCCTCAAGACAATGTCATCCTCACAAAGCCCATCACCGAACAGGAAATCATAAAAACAAATTGGTCCAGTGGAATCGCAACAAGGCTCCCCGGGCCCAGCGGATTTTCAATTCTAAGACCCGGCTGGGACATCATTAAAGTCGGACTCAAAAGTGATGGTGCAAGGATTCATGAGAAAAGCCAAATTAGGGGTATAAACCAACTCACCGTTCCCTCATCCCCAAAGAAACCAACCCCTCCAACTTCTATAGGTTCATGCCAATCTCTCTTTGTAACGCTTCTCCTACAAAATCACTCCCGCAAAGTTCCTAGCCATCAGATCAAACCTTTGCTCACCAGTTGATATCTAGCAATCATGGTGGCTTTGTCGAAGGTAGGCATATCCTAGACAACGTCATCCAAGTCCAAGAGATAATTCACTCAAGCAAGCAGTGAAAAGAAAAAGGCATGTTAATAAACCTCGACATGGCTAATGCCTCTAATCGTTAACCGAGCTTCTCTCTACAAAGTCCTACATACCGGCTTCTCCCTCTCATTTCAATAACCCATCATACCAGACCGACAATCCCTGATTGCCCCTCTGTGAATGGTCAATCTTCTTCTTTTTCAAGCCCAAAGGCCTCGTGCACATGCCCGCCTCCTTTCCTGTTCATTCTGATGGTGGATACCCTAAGTAGAAAATTAATAGTTGCACAAGCAACAGGCTCCCTCCAGGATTAAAACCCTCCTCTACCTCGCCTTCCTTAACTACTCATTGTTTGCTGGCGACTCTTCATAAGCTCGCTCAGATAGCCAAGGAATTTGACTCAATCTTAAGAAGATACTGCAGGGCCTCTGGTGCATTAATCAATGAAGGGAAGAGTGTTATTTATGGTTGGAACATTGGACAGAGAGAACTCACAAGTATCTCCAGCATCCTCGGCTTCAAAGGCCATGCCCATTGGGAGACAATAAAATATCTCGGGCTTCCAATTACTAACAACTGCAACAAAAGATCGCTGTGGTCAGGTATCATAAGCAAAATCAAGTCGAAAATTTCTGCTTGGGGAGGCTATTGGCTCACCAAGGAAGGCAAAGTCGTCCTGATAAAAAGCAGTGTTAGCAGCGCTCACAATTTATCAAGCTGCCTTCATTCCTGCCCCCAAAAGCGCGGATTTAATTAAATTCTGTCGCTCATGAAGCCTTCTTTAAGGAAAGGAACCTCCATAAAATTCCACTGGTCGTGATGGGAAACCGCTGCCGGCCCAAATGGTTTGTGGAGGTCTTCAGTGATAACGCCGACCAAATGGCGAAACAAAGCTTTTGGAGGAAAAATTGTGTGGAACCTTTTCACACTCCCAGAGCATCCGGTCAGCATTATTCTGAAGGCGAAGTATGCGCCACACGTCCATTCCAGAAATCTTCACGTAAGCCACACCCGATTCAGCTCGTAGGTATGGAGACTCTGCAACAAGAGCATAAGTTTCGTTAAAGGGAAAGTGTACAGGATCCCAGGCAGCGGGAAACATACCAATCTGTGGCATGACCGAATCATGGACAGAGATCCCCCTTAAAGACAACGATGAAATCACCTAATTCGAGAGGGTCAGAGCTTATGTGGATAAACAAAGGTTTATGATTTGCCAAATGTACCGATGACTGAAAGGCGGACTTTTCAGTCCCGCATCGCTAAAACAAAGAACAAGGCATTTTAGAAGAGTCATGGAAGATGCGCCCCAAGAAATGACTAAAGAAGAAGGCCGGTGGGGAGATCCCAAACTCGGCACATCTAAGCTTATAATGCGCTGCCCGCTTAGGAATTGCAAAATAACCTCCGAATTTTGGAGGAAAGTTTAACCGGGCTTAGTTTACCCCGGTAAGGTTAACTTTTTCTTTTGGACTTTGGTTCACAACAAGCTGTTAACGAGAGATAACTTGGAAAAAAGAAGCATAGTTGGGCCGCATAGATGTGAACTGTGTAGGAGTAGCAAAGAGACTTCTAAGCATCTCTTCATGGATTGCAATTTTGCCAAAGAAGTCTGGAGCCTCATGCTTCAAGATTTAAAACCTCAGTCCCTCAATGTAACGTTGTAGCAGATTTATTTGCAGCCTGGAACCAATGCTACTCAAAAACAATCCCCAGCAAATCAATATGGAGGCAAGTTTGGAATGCCATCCCCAAATATGTTTGTCAGTAGATTTACCGACTAGAATGAATCTTATTCTTCAATGAAAGCAAAGAGCCCTTTTGAAAAGAAGAAGGCTAAGGCCTTCCATAACTAAAGCGTACCAATTCCATGTTGCGCATAAAGGCTCCTCCCACTTCGAGTAGAAGAGAGGTGGATGGGGCCCCTTTCTCCACATCCTCGGGCACAGATCTCAACCCCTCAAGCGCTGAAGTCGGTTTGGAGGAAAAGAGATTCTGAAGCAACCTTTCAAGAATGGTGGTATACCAACAAACCACCACGATATATTCTCGACGAGCCTCCAAAGGCAATCCTCGGACAAACAGGAGCGGGAGGGAGTCATATACGCCATGAACGTGGACAAGAAGGGGATGGGCTTAGTTGGGTCTCGCCTTAAAACCAACAACTGGGCAGATCCATGCCGCCTAAAGCTTACAATAGCTGTGAGACAGAGGATACAAAGACTCTAAGCCTTTGGAGACTCGTGAGATCCTCATAAAAATCTAGAATCATACTGTTCACTACAATGAAAGTCTCTAACAAAACTCTAGAAGATCAAGAGAGTCAATCGCTTTCAACTTTTGATCTCTACAAATTCTTCACATTCTCGTAAATTCAAATAGCTAAGCAGCATCAACTCACAAACAAAAGGTTGCACTCTTGGGAAAGGGCAGTTTCTCCTAAATGATGAAGCATCACTCCATCCTTGGAATTCTTGAGTAATCTGTGTTTAGAATTAGTGTGAGGACCAATTTAGAAGCTTTGTAATGCTGGAAGCTATGACGTAAGTCCATTTTCTTCTTCAATAAAAATTCAATAACTAGTCGTTTAAAAAAAGATCAAAGTATCTATAACCTTTCGAAAATTCATCTAAATTCATTAGATGGAAAGTGAAGATGGTTTTTTTAAACATAAATTGGGATAGTTATAAGAGAATTGTAGTGTCTTGCTAACATAATGGTTGATTAATTGCTTACCTTTCTAATAAAACAACAATTTAATGCATTATTTTATAATATCTTGGAATAATTTTACAAAATGCAATATCGAGATGCAAGGTAGCGCTTACCATAAAGAAAGTGCAAAGGTTGTTCGTTGTGACTAGACGAAGTTATAGAGTTTCATCCACATCTCATCAAGATCTTCATCATCCATGACCAAAGGATTTTGAGAATGACGGTTATCATTGGTTCAAAGATGGCAACTACATTTACATGAAATCGTTGGCTTGAAAAGGGTTCAACACATATATCATTGGTCAGTCCTATAAGGGAACACATTGTCTGTGGATTGTTACATTATAGAGGGGTGAAGTTTCTATGAATTTCACAGGTGTAATCCAGGGTGTCTATATGAGATGTATAATCTTGAGTGATTTTTGGAGTTTATTTGTTGCCAATAGTTGTATTCAGCTATGTGTGGGCATGGAGAATACATGGGTCCGAGGATCAAACTCATAGAAAAGTCGATTCGAAGGACCATAGATTTCGTATTCATCACCATCCATCCATTAAGACCTAGAGGCATATTGGTTGACATATTTTACTTTCTACAAACCATCCCCGACAACTGCCAGTTCGGAAGGGTGGCGGCCACTAATTGCAAGAGTTTGAAGGTTGTCAATGACATATGGATTTGTTACCTTCTGTAGAGAAGGCCATGAGAAAATTGACATATTGTTGTAGTGGATTTATAATGTGTCAAAATGGATACTATGTGCAGCCCCAACACACAAAGATCAGTATTATGCTCTCTTTGCAAGAATTAATGCAATGCTAAATTCTTCTTATGTGATATCCAATCCATCTTACTGCCAAAACCCTACATCTTTTAAAAATATTGTTAGCACTAGAAGTCACACCTAGATTATTAGGTAAGCCCAATACCCATCATCATATAAATTCATTAAAACAGTTTATACTCTTTGATTGGATTAGCAAGACTCGAAAGTAAGAAAAAGGAACATTGACTATCTCAGATACATTCCATTGGCATGGAGTCATAAACACCCTGCAGATCAAAGGAAATCAAGTTGCATACCAGAAAAAAGGGCTATATAATGATGAATATAAGAATGGAGTAAATGACACTAAGCAGAATATTCATCAAGTAGTGATCCTCTCAAGAAATGAATTAAAAGAATACTTGAACAGAAATCATGAAAGGAAGCAATTACTGCAAATCCTTTGCAGCTCATGATTATTCTACCCATGGACAACCATTGATCTTCAATACCTAAAATATATTCAAGCAATAGGATGAAAAATAAATGAAAACAAAGAATACAATCTGATAAACATCTATCATGAATCTTTAATGGAAAAAAATGTCATTACAAACAGGTCCTCTGCCACCAGAAGCACTGTTCCTCAAGCATCTCTCCTCTTGATCATGAATTGAACCTCTTCCTCAACAAAAAAACTGCTATCTATAGTGTATCATTCTTCCTACTCTAAAGAGGTCAAATCCCAAGTGGTTGTATTGGATTCCATTTTCTCTAGGAGTTGTTACAAAAAGGTGAAATAGAAACTAACTCCTATTTTTGATATTGTCTATCAGGATCAATGTCTTTTGAAACAGTCATACGGGCCGACATGGTGGGATAGAACAATGTCCCTTATGTCCAACTACCTCCTAGGAAAACATTTGAACCCCCTCAGACAAGTGGCAACTCTCCCACAAAATTTGATGCATCATATTGTTAGAGCTTTGTAATGCTCACAAAGCATGTGTCGCAAACTTTCCGTAGGTGATGATTTCCCAACTTTTCTCCCAACAACTTAACTGGGTCAAGATGATTTTCGGTAAGAAAGTCAACATATAAATGATTTATCTCCAAAAAAATTTAAAAGAAACCAGATTGGAATTTTAAAAAATTTATGATGAAAAAATGACTTTGTTGTGTACTAATTCACTACAAAATGTCCTAAAACTACCACTAGTAGAACGCTCTTTTCATAAACACACGCGAACTTTCCTCGAGGTGCATTTTATTAATAATTTTATTTTCAACTTTTAAAATTTTCAAAACAAGTTGGGAAATATTTTAGAACCTTCTACAATCTTTGAAAACAATAATATACCCCTTGCCACATTTCCAAATAATAATGATATGTGACTAGTGCATGAGGTACTTTCTTGATACACTGTGAACTTTCAGGTGAGTTTGCAGCAGGTCAAATTGATACATGATTTGACCCTCAAATGGTTAAATATGACATAAGGAACCTTTGTACAACCCTATACATCCTATGTTCTAACATCTATCTCCACAGGGGATGGATACCTCCCTATGAGTCTCTAAGAACATTGTAGTTCCAGTTCCTTATACATTCTATCTCTACAATCTATATCCTTGTTTATGCCTTGAGAGTTATTCATGTTCTGAGATCAATTCTCCGATCATTTATTGAAAACCTAAAAAACAATCATTGCAAACCAAATGCTTGCATGGAAATATTATTTATATACATTCATACACTAATCTATCCAACTAAGATTCTTTTGTTAAGTATAATCAGACTTCATGAATCCATAAATATCATTAGTAAAACAAGTTTCTTCTATATTGCATATGAAATCATATAAATAATATGACCTTTGCAGCATAAAATTCATCAACGGTTCATACTTACAACTGGATTTTTTTATAAAATCCAAAGCTTCAACATAAGGGGCCTTCTGAAATATTGTATCCATTAAAATAATTATCGGATCATGGAGCTCATGGTGAAATTCTAGTTGATTCAGAAGATAAGATAGCTCATGTGAAAAATTTGTTGCATGAGGTATTCTGCTATCCTTTTGTTTTGAGCTTGTTATGCATAACTCAGCCGATAAAAATCCTCCAACCAATTACCATTAGATCAGCGATTTGGCTCTTCATGTTGTTCCAACTGGAGTTTGGATTGTCTCTTCATATTTCCAGTTTCATGATTGTTACCAATTTCATTTGTCTGACTATTTGCTTCTATTCCTCATGATCCTTGAAAATTATATCATTTGAAAACATTGGAAACTGCATGTTGAGGACTACAGGAATAGCCACTTTTCAACACCTCTTCACTATCAACACCCTAATCTTTAAAGTTGGTTTATCAGAGTTTGATATTTTATATAAAATATCAAATTCTATACAACATTCCTCATAAAGTAGATCAACATAATACCTATGTTTGTAATAACCATTGAATGCATTATGAAAAATTTTCAATGAATGAATGTTAGCAACACAGAGGGTTCTACACCACTCATAAGCATGTCCTTCCAAAGAAAAACTGAACATTTTAATAAGAAAATCCTCGTAAACAATATTTAGCCTATGCATACACTCATGAAAATCCAACAAGTGCTCATCGGGATGATTCTCATGCCCATTTCCAAAAACCTCAGAAGGTAAGGTTCCCATACTTCTCTATCGAGTACAAGATTTGGAAAGCCATGTATACAAGAGAAATCACAAAATGCATACCTTCGAGCCATAATAGCTTCCATTGCATATGAAAATCTCAACTATAAGTTCTTCCAATAGATTCTTCCTTCATGGAGTGGAGTCACAAGGTGAATGATACGCAGTGGAAAAACTATGTAATCCAACTCCCTTGTTCACCATCAAAGACTGAATCTATGCTATTTCATTCTCCCAAGGAATATTTTCTTCATCTTCCCCCACAACGACACCAAAAATGTTATAGCACAAGTCACACGTGATGTTATTGTAGTGTGCCTACTACCCATACAAAAATATAAATTATTAAAATAGGTTTATACTGAGTGGATCAGCAAGACTAAGTAAGAAAGGGAGAAGGATGTACTGTCTGTGAGACATTCCATTGGGCATGGAGTCATAAACACCCTACATATCAAAGGAAACTGTTGTATACTAGGAATAAAGGATATATAATGATGAAAATAAAAATGGAGTAGACGAGACTAAGCAAAATATTCATCAAGTAGTGACCATCTCTACAAAATGAATTAAAAGAATACTTGAACATAAAACATGAAAGGAGGCAATCACTACAAATCCTTTGCAACTCATGAATTCTCCTACCCATGGAAAACCATTTATCTTCAATATATGCAATATATTCAAGCAAAGTAGGATGAAAAAGAAATGAAAAACAATACAATCTCGAGCAAACAACTCTAAGGAATATTTAATGGCGTAAAAATGATTACAAAATGCACTTCTCCGCTTAAAAATAAAGCAAATTTAAACTACTCCTCCAGTTCTCTCTTCTCTTGGATCATGAACTAAACCTTTTCCTCAAAAAAACAATTGATATCTATAGTGTATCATTCCTTCCTAATATAAATAGGTCAAATCTCAAGTGGTTTCATTGGATTCCTTTTTCTCTAGGAGTTGTTACAAGGTGAAACATAAAATCCACCTAGCTCTTATTTTTGGGATCTTGTCTATTGTGATAAACGCTTTTTGAAACAGGTCATGTTGCTTAATCTAGAGATGGAACACATGTCACTAATATAAAAATAACTCCTAGGAGACCATTCAAACCCCTATTGTGGCAACCCTCCTACAACTCCTCGGATTTATCGGGGACTTCTTAGAGTTTGCAATGCCTTTGACAACACATGCTACGAACTTTTGTATGTGATGATTTCAACTTTTCTCCAAGCAATGAACTAGATCGTGCTTGATTTGTGGTCAAAAATCAATAATATAATGATTCAACTCCACAAAAAAATTCAGAAGAACCCAAATCGACATTTTAAAGTTATGATAAAATGACTCTACAGTACTAATTGCCGCTAAATGTCCTTAAAATCCACTCTCAACAAGATCGCCTTTGACAACACGCGTTTGAGTAGGTGTAATTTCCTAGAGGGTGTATTTTTACATTCAAAATTTATTTCAACCTTTAAAACTTGCACAACAAGTTGGGAAACCTTTTAGAACCTACTAATAATATTTGAAAACAATAAGATACCCATTGCCACATTTCCAAAGCATAATTATATGTGATTAGTGCATGAGGTAATTTCTTGATTCGTTGTGAACTTTCAGGTGATTTTGCAGCAGGTCATATTGACACATGATTTGACCCTCAAACAGTTAAATATGGCATAAGAAACCTTTGTACACCCCTATACATCCTATGTGCTAACAAATACTATGATTGAGGGTAACATTCTAGTTTGTGGATATTCATACAACTTCACATATGGTGTTACACTTGTAAGACATGTTTCATAAACTGCAAAGAGTTTAGGTGCAACTAAGTTCATCCTTGTTGTGGAGTTTATGTCTCCAGAAGCTAAATTTGTTCCAGTTCCAATGGGAATTCCAGGAATTGTTATAAAAGAAGTAGATCAAACATAGGTATTATTTACAATATCAACTTATTTGAGTTGAATTGTTGCATTTTGATGGTATTATGGAGTCCTTAGAAAATATTTAGTAACAGTTTTCCTTTGAATGAAGGAAATATTCTCTTTAGGTCAAATAGTTGATCATTTTATTGAAATTAGTCTACTTATCTCCAAACCAATTATGGTCTATGCTTTTATATATATCTGAATGTTTCTCTATTTGTGGCTAAAGGTTCTTGTAGATTACCTATAATAGATAAACAATAAGGGATCCATCAGGTCAAATCACAATATTTGGAGCAAATGATTCCATTGGAAATGGGTTGAAGCTTATATATCAAGGTAGAACTCCTCAGGTAGCATTATATTCTTCTATAGGGCCAAACGTCAAGGATTTCAGCTTAAGGACATTGATGTTTTAAAGTTAGATATTTTGGCTTCTGGTTCTCTAATATGGGCAGCATAGTCTCCTAATGGCACCGGCCATGAGACCAATTATCAAGGGTAAAAACATTGTTGTGTTTCCGAAGTTTTAGAATAGTTGCACACAAGGTTCATACATTCCTCAAGACTTTTTTTCTCTCTTTATTATTGTTGTTTCAGACAAAGCCCAATTTGTATCTTCTTAATATTGTCTACCCAGGGAGTCTAATTTGAAAGTTGACGAATACGCTTTTGGTGACCCTAGAGGACTACTCAGTTTCTAGAGAGCGAATAAAATCAATTTAGTAGCCTTTGGGTTGAACTTTGCAAAATTAAAGGCACTGTTCGAAATGGTGGATTTCCTGACAGTTATTATTAATCATTTCGAAGCTTTTCACAACAAGGGAAGGGTTTTTCATGATAACAAGAACAAGCATGGTGACACCACATATATCTAGCATTGCTAATTTAGTGAAGCAGAAGCATATCGATTGGAGCCCCACGACCATAAAGTCATCATTACAAACAACACATACAGTTGGATCACCTCAATAACAAAGGAAGTTAAGGAGGTAAGAAACCAATGAAACCCTTAAATAAGATTGCAAAGAAGTCTCTAATGCCATTAAATTAAGAAACATAAAAGACGATAAGCAAAGTAGTTCACGTGAGTCATTTCCACCCCTAGGAGATATGGACTTCCTAAAATTCATAAATAAGGGGCCCCCCATAGACCCATCGTCAACACAATAGGTAGCCCTACTTATCAACTTGCAAAATATCTAGCTCATAAACTCAAACCCTTAGTCATAAACACTAGCTCCTTTGTTAAAGACTCCTCTTTCTTTGTAAACAAGATAAAAAACATTAAAGTGGACAAGGATGGCATCCTCGTCAACTTTGATGTTATTTATCTCTTCACTAAAATTCCCATTCACGGAGCAATGAAAGTCATCAAAAACATCACTCACCTAGGCACTGCCAACTTAGTTGAGCTTTGTTTGAAATACACTTTCTTTAGTTTCCAAGGTGATGTTTATGAACAAACCTTTGGGGTTGCTATGGGATCCCCCTTCTCTCCCATCATAGCCAATTTGTTCATGGAAGATTTGGAAAACAAAGCCCTTTATCTCCTCACCCTTCAAACCTGAATATTCGAATAGGTTTGTTGATGATACCTTTGTCATCTGGCCCCATGGTGGTGACAAATTATATGAATTTGTGACTCACCTTAATAAACAACCCGATCACATCAAGTTCACTATGGAGTTTGAAAATAATGATAGTCTTCCTTTTCTAAATGTCAGAGTCACAAAAAGACCCGATGGATCCTTATCCCATCAAGTTTATAGGAAGAAACTCATTAATCGAATTAACACTGTTGTTGATTCCCATCATCACCCCTCCAAAACACTAGGTGTTCTAAACACCTTAGCCACTAGAGCCTTCTGAATTTCTGATGATGAACACCTAGAGGAAGAGAAAAATTACCTCCTCAATGTTTTTTAAAATAATGGCTATAAAAAACATCATGTAATGAAAGCCTTTCAAAATGCCACCAAAACACCTTAGGAATAAAGAACAAACAACAATGATGTGTCTAAGGTTTACTTACTCCTACACATGAACAATGTGATAATACTTACAGTATTTTAAAGAAGAAAACATTGGGGCAACTTTCAAACCCATAAACACTATTAGGGACTCTTAATAATCAAAGACTTGTTGATCCCATCGTAACATAAAGGTATCTATATGATCCCATGCTCCTGTGGTAAACAATACATAGGAAAAACAAGTTGTTCCTTTAGAATTAGGATTCAAGAAATATGTCGCTGATTATCAAACACACAATCGCATTCCTTCTGTCCTCACTTCCAGTAACACTCAGATAAAACTAAACTTCACATTTGTATTGAAGAGACCAAAATCCTTAAGCAAGATAGATCAATATCACAATAGAAAATCTTGCAGAAGCAATCAAATTGAAAACAACCTAATAATCTAAACAGAGATGATGTATGGAAAATTAGTCAAAATTGGATCCCTACCCTAGCCAATATGAATAATTCTAAATATTAATTTATAAACATTTTCCAATCAGCTCTTATTAAATAAAAAGAATTAATAGTCTAAAAGTACCCTAATTACAACAAACAAATGTAATTAAATATTAAAATGTCAATTATAATTCTTAAATTTTATATTTCTTGGATTTCATTTTCAATAAGTTCGCTTCCTTATAAAACTTTTCATATTTATATACATGTTATATCCGTTTTCCTTCATTTCTCACAAACGGTTTCCTGATTATGGACCACACTACTTTGGTCTGAAACGTCGAAAAAATCAAAAACCTATGTGATTAGTATGAAAGAATTCTCTGATCAAAACTATGGTCGCAAAAGCCTTAGAACAGAAACATATACAATTTTAATCACCACATGGGGAAGCTCATGCAAGCACAGAATCAATCTGTAGAAGATAGCCCAACATCTCTCATAGCCGCCACACCCTTTGATTTTGGAAGTGGTGTAGTAAACCCTAAGGTTTCTCTTGATCTATGCCTCATTTTTATGTAGGCATGCTTTCTTTTGGGCTTATCCAAAGTTTTTAATATTTGATTCTTCTCCATAGATATTTGTCTATTTTTTATATCTAACAAATTCCATTTACTCCACAAATTAATTCGTAGGCTATCATGATTATGTAAGCTTTCTCTTAGCTCCCAAGTACGAGTAGAACACAAGCATTACCACTAACTTGTTCTTAAAATCAGCTCAATCCGGATATTACCACTCCATCCAAATGTACTAAATTCTATTGGACAATGACTTATTATAGGCTACCAACAAAGACAAATGTAGTAATATGTGATTTCAGTTCACGCCACCAAATGCACCAGGACTTCAGCAAGACCTTCTCACCTGAGATGTTGGTAAGAAGGAAGTCCAAACCTTGGCATCTCTAAAACCTGACCTGCACCTATAGCTTGGCCCACATTTAAAGGAGACAGAGGGGTCACAATGTGCATGGCGCCGCAGCAGTGATTGCATCCCTCTTAATGAGCCATCCTCAATGGTTGAGATATCATCTCCAAGCTCCGGACCAAGAATTTATTACAAAAGTCTCTAAAAAGACCCTGAAAACACTAACAGAAATGTTGATTTATCATATCACATTTTATATTAATTCAGTAAAAATTATTCTACTATATTTCATACTTAAAAGCTATCGTTATTTATTTTCAAGATAACTTTTAAGATGTCAAAATACTAAGTATTTATACCTGGCGAGATTATATGCAGCACCAAAATTCATACAATGCAATCCTTTTGATGTCGCAGCCACAACATGCCGTGCTGACGAAGGCCCACTAAAGAGTTATCACATGACAATCATATTCCACCTCTTCCTCAAAGCCTATTCATAGCTACGAAACAATTACCCAAGATGGGAATTGAAGATCCAAGAAATTCAGAACCCACCATTGTTCCACCAGTAAATCCCGAACTCATATTATTAAAACAATCCATTGTTCATTGAGAAAGAAACAAATCACTTATATATTCCATTGATTCATATAAGGCATAGAAGGCATCGGGTATCATTACTTTGGAAGGAAATCTAGCCTCGCTTTCTCTAGATTACAGTCACTTTCCTTGGCGGGAATACTAGTAATAACCTCATAGATAGGGAATATTGTATAGTTGAGAGATGGAAAAGAGAGTTAGGATCACCGACATAACTCAAATTATTTATTTTTTCCTTGACGTGTGTCTCTGTTTAGTTGCAACCTTGAGTTACATTCTTGTTCGCTTGTTGCAATGGTATTGTCTTTGACATCTACATATGTTCAAGTCTTTTCTATTGATCCGGATTTCATGAGTGGAAATGAAATGAAAATAGAGAATAATACAGCACAAAGAGGCATACCGAATAATAACAGTACGAAAACCGACTTACAAATAAGAAATATGTTGAATCAGAATGCAAGTCGAAACAGTTTGCTAGAATGGGAGGCAACTTATCTCTCAGTAGCATGTGATCGCCATGCCTTATTTCATGAAGAAGACAGTACCAAGAGATACAAAGAATCTTTACACAAAACATGAATGTCCCCGGATCCAAAACCTAACCCTAGGAGATGAAGTGCCAAAAGTCATGGAACTCCATCTGTGGTAAGTTAGTACATCAACTTCTAAACTAACCCTGCATGATTCCATTTAGGTCACGGTATTCGCCGAAAAGGCCATGGTGATATTCATTTCATTAACATTCACTATTTCATTGGTCAGGATTGAGGGTGCTCGATCATGAAAACACGCTTACAACAAATGGCCCTAAGTTCGAAGTCAAAACGCTAAAAACAAAGCTGCCAAAACTTGAGCTGGCTGAATAGGTAGCCACCTAGATCCTTCTCTAGACCATCCTCCTAGCTGCACCCATTGTGTTGATTTCCATTGGGATGAGGAAATTTCGCTTTGGGAACTGGGCCCCGCAGCCACTGCCTTGCGCAGGCCTTTGACAACCCGATAAAGATGGATATACCATGAAGTTCCCTTGAATTTAATGCCCACATATACTATTGATCATATCGCTGTCTTATTTGTTGGTGTCAATTGTTGTTCTAATTGGGTATTCAAATAATGGTGGAAAATAGGGCCTAAGGAGGTCCACGCTGTCACTGTGCAATCCATGAAGGGGAAACAAGAGCCTCAAAATCATTTCACCTATGCTCTGGTGATGCGTAAACCACAACAAAAGGGATGAAGCTTCCAATGAGGCCCCAGAAGGGTGCCTTTTCTACAAGTGCAACCGGGAAACTTTTGTCTCCCACCGAACCGTCCTAAGGTTGATCATGGCGCTAAGTGGTACTTGCATTGACCCCTCGTAGAAATATTCCTGAACCTATTAGTGTGATGTAAAGCTTGGATTCATTCAATGAACAAAGTGGATTTTTCGGCTTCAGTTTTCACATGAGACGATCTTATTGGCGTCGAACCGTAGTGCAACATCCATGGGACCCAATGGTTAAAATCCTACCCGCATTTGAAAGAGGTCAGGCCACTTGAGCCATATGTATGGCTCTATTGTAGTTTTTTTTTTAACATGGGGAAGACTCTAATCCAATGTGTGGGGGTTCTTGGAATTGTACAGGCACAAGATATGCACAATCATTTGGTTGACTTAATTTCAATTCTACCAACCATCTCGGGTAGAAGGAAGTGAATTTAAGGTTTATGTCCAACAATGACCAGGCTTGACTAGAAGGTGTTGAGGAACCGACTATCCTTATCTGAGATAATGGTTTGTTAGATCCCAAAGTGTACCCACACCTCGCAAAGAAGATATTGGAATTGGCCTCCATAGTGATGCTCTTCTTGTAGGCTTACATAATTTCCATCTTAGAAAAGTGATCAATAACCATGAAAACATAGTCATTTCCCTTTTTGGTGGATGGGAGGCCCGAAACGTAGTCCATTGATATGGATTCCCAAGTCCTATCAGGAGTAGCAAGAGGAGTGTACATGCCTTGTTTCCTAGTGGCTGGTTTGGAATAGCCGCCAGTGGTGCAGACTCCAATGTACTTTGTTGAAATCCCATCTTAAAGCTTCGGCCAGTAATGTCACCGCAAAGATTGCCGCATTCTTCAATGCTGAAGTGTCCTCCATCCCACTATAGTGGGCTTCCAAAATCAGCCAGTCCCCGCTAGATGGAACACAGATGGCCCATATGGCACAATAGCCCATCCCGAATATGGAAATTATACAAGCATAGGGTTTGTGCCCAACATTTGGTAGGTGCTGGTGAAGTCAAGATCAGGATTGAGGTAGAGGTGGGGCCACCTGCAGGTCTCGTGGCCACAAGAGTCTAGCGCCGTGGTGAGTTTCGCGACTGGAGGTTGGATGAGACAACGCTGACTCATTGGTACTTCATTTTTTTTATACTTGATGTTGAGGTGGAACTGAAGGAAAATATGTGAATCAATTTATGATGTGTTCACTCCCACAATTTTCTCGTCCGCATGAACTGCAACATCTTATGATCAAGGTGGATGATCATCTCCTTCCCATGAATGCAATTCTTCACCGTATGTGCTTCTGCAATAATGGAGTACATCTCTCTTTTCGTAATTAGGGTACTTACGCACAACATCAAATAGTGTCTCACTATCATAGACCATGTGGTGGTCGCATAAGTGAGAGGGACTATGCTCACAACATATTTCCAAGTATCCGTCTCATCTCAAAGGATGTTGTAGTTCGTAATGAAAGCATTACGCTTAGAGCACGCTACTGCTTCAGATCATAGAACTGATTGCTGCTAGGACAAGACCCACAATTCCAATTTACCACCCTTTGGCAATAAGGGCCCATGTAATATGGGAGAATCCCCAACACAAACCGTTAGTAGAAATTATGCGCCCAAGAAGATTCAAAGCTCTGAGTGTGGTTAGCTTGGACAAATACGATGACTTGTATCTTGATGATCCGCATGCACTGCCATGTGCATCAAACAATGTCCGTATGGACCCTTTCCATGTCGAAACATTTTTCCAAGTTGGCATATAGCTTTGTGCTACCGCAGAAAGTGTGCATAACCCGTTGAATATGTTGTAAGTGTTCTGACCAAGTCTTGTTGTAGATAAGGACAACCATACACCACTACAAAAGAGTTAGTAAAAGGACCCAGATATCACGATCATCTTCATGGTAAAACTTGTTGTGTTCTTCAAAACCAAGGGGCATGACCATCCATTCCAAAGGACCTTCTTTGGTTCTGAAGGCAGCTTCCATATGATCATATTTTCTATTGGGAATTGGTGGTAGTCAGACTTTAGATAAATATTACTAAAGTATTTGTCCCCTTGAGTTGATCAAGGAGATCATCGATTCTAACCGCAGTAACGGTTCCCGAATATGATTTTTAGGGCATAGTAACGCAAAGTCGCCGCGTCTTTTTATTTCTTCTACACCAAAGATGATTGGACTTCTACAAGGGACAGCTATTGATGTGCCTCGTATGCTCTGAACCATGCTAGACCTCCTCATTTTCTAACTGAGAGTGATAGACCATCCCATTGGGTAGATGCATCGGGGTTCAGATCCATGGAATGATTGTTGATATTATGGTAGTTATGGGAGGTATTTACTCAATGCAAAACCTCCGGATTTAACAGAATTCTGCCAAGAAGAAACCCCACGAGTTGGATAATAATTCCTAGAAGACTTGTCGTGCTCGTAAGAAGATAATTTATATTAGGTTATTAGCCTCCAAGAGAAGAAGTCGTAAGAATTAATATATACCGAATAAGAGAGATAATCTTAATGAGAAGCAGCCCAAAGGGGCGAATAATTAGTATAACACAGAGGCCGGGCCTACCGGTGTGGTCTCAGGGAATTACAAATACCATCCAGCAGGTTTGAGGAAGCTTCATTGCACCGCCGCAGCTAGCGATCACGCTATTTGACCATCTCTCTTGGCTAGGGTTTGGACTATCTCGACGCCTTTGGAAGCGCTTATCCTTAGGGAAAGGCACAATCTTTGTTTGGCTATCTAGCCTGTGGGTTGCTTCCACGATTCTCCCATTAAGGTTATATGATTGAGGGGTATTTTTCCATGGTTGGGTGACAATGGTATTGTCACCGGTAAAACGATCACATCCACTTCTTATATTCTAATAGTTTATGGGCCCACACCCCTTCAATTGCCTAAACGGAAGGAAACATAGTCGCTAGGATATTGGAGCTCATGGAGAACTCACTTAGGTTACTTAAAGCGTAAGCAACTCCAAGAATCGGCTTAGGGTTACTAGCAGGAGAAGCTGGTAAAACCCTAATCCTATTTTTGATGCACCTTAAGTGAATGGATTGACATAATCTATGGATAGATCGGTGCACTCTAGCCTAGCGCATCTCCCTCGCATACTCAGAAAGCCAAGATGTGAGGTTTGAGTTTGTGGTCAAATCTAGGGTTTGACCAAGTCAAAGCAGCCATGACTTATTCTATGAAGTCAGACAACAAGTTAGATGGAGCCTCTAACTCCAGAGCATGGAAGACAAGGATTGACCTCATCCTTTCCAAGAATAAAGTGTTGGATATCGTGAAAGGAAAGATCGTGAAACCAGAGTTTGAAGAAGGGAAAGAGAAGGAACCGCAGAATGTTGCAGCTATGGAGAAGTTCAAATACAATGACATTAATGATATGAGTATCATAGTGGAATCCATAAAATACCATTTGATACCCTACATCTCCCATCTTGACTCATCGAAGAATATGTACGATTCCCTAACAAACCTCTTCTCAGTCAGAACCATTGGACAAGTAATGAGTCTGAAGAATGAGCTTCGTGACATGAAGATGAATGATGATGACAGCATAACATCATAATTTGTGAGAATTTCTCAGTTACGAGATCAACTACAAGCTATTGAAGAGATCATCTCAGAGAAGGAGTTGATAAACATAGTACTCAATGTTCTTCCCAAGAAGTGGGATGCATTTTCCGCAAGCATGAACACAAGAAAGGAGTATCCGACATTGGAAGAACTTTGGACTTGTTGTGCTCAAGAAGAATCAAAGATCAATGAAAAAGAGAAACCCCAAAATAATTACGATGATCAAGCCTTCAAAGAAAGATTCAAGAACTTCAGGAACAAAAGGAACTTTGGTTCAAGGAGGAAGCCAAATCAAGAGAAAGACATTTCAGAAGTACAATGCTTCAACTGTCAAAAGTATGGTCACTACAAGAATCATTGTTCCGAGCTAAAGAAAAGGAAGAAGAAACATGAAGCATCAATTGCCAAAGAAAAGGAACCTACAAAGAATACTAAGCAGGATGTAAGAGACTTCTTCTTCTAAAGGTAACAAAACTCTTCTTATTTCTTGTACATATCTTGTTTGCATCATCTCTGTACATATCTTGTATATCTATCTCTTGGAAAATAATGTATTCCAAGAAGAACTATACCTATGGAAGAACAACAAGATAAGAATGGATATCATTAGATAATACACATGAAAGGATGAAATACAAATCATGTGGAAGCTATTGCAAGATAAGCCAAATCAGTCATGAAAAGACTTA
>SNQJ01S0159621.1:7408-29245 GCA_010110895.2 Picea sitchensis | reverse complement strand
CTCATGTATCCTATATCTATTGTAAATTATTCACTCTTTGAGTGTGGACAACGGTTAATGAGAATTCTTCCATTCTTTCTCTCCTCCCTCTTCTTTCTCAAATTCTCTCTGCAAATGTGTGTATCATTGTTTAGCTAGATATATTCTATGCATGTTCAACACATTTACACATAGTACATGAGAAGCTGGGGATCATTTAAAAGAAAGAGAGGATTAACCCTCTATTACAGCTGCATAAGACCAGGACATATTGCTAAGGAATTCCCTAGAAGAAGACCTAGCTGTCTTTGTTGCAAAGCTATGGACCATGAAGTGTTGGATTGCCCTAGAATGATTGATAAAGATAAAAGAATGAATCTGAACCGAGAAAACCCTAAGGCAAATACAGAAATGGCAGAATCCTAAAAATAATAAGAGAAAGTATTGTTACAGATGAAAGAAACCCTGAATGACAACCGACATATCATCTTATCAGAGATATTCAAAGAAAAAGAATGCATCGAATCAAGAATAGGAGACTTCGACATTGACTGTGTTTTGGATGAGGAAACACAGCTGAATATCATGACAAAGAGAACTTGAGAAGCTATAGGGAAGCCTGTTATGATTCCTTCATTTGGAGGAATAGGATTATTTAGAGGAAAATTGATAAAGCTATGTGGGAATCTCGCTCGTGTACTTATGCATGTTAATGGAACTTCGACAGAAGAAGATTTTGAGATTATTAACTTTATTCAGGACAACACCCAATTTACCATGTTAATAGGAAAACCTTGGATTGATAGAGATCGAGTTAGACGAAAGGAAGAAGAAGAAGTTTTGGAGTAGAAGAAGTAAGAGTTAAAAGATTTCATGACTAGAAGGATCATACACTTGATTGAAGAATAGGAGAATAGATCGAAGCTATTTAACACCAGATACCCTGATGTCGAAGCTATAAGAACCCTAGAAGACCAACAAAAGACTGAAGTACTTATCCCAGATAAAGAAAAAGTATTACCCTCGAATCCTAGGAAAGAATCTCAACAATGCGCATTGTCTATGTCAAACGAAGATAATAAGCAGAACGGAAAAATACAGATCAAGACGAATATCACTGGAAAAAAGGCTAGAAATATAAGTAAGAAGAGGGCTAATATTGAAAAGTTACAGAATATTCCAGAGGGAACCTCACAGAAGGAAAATTTGCAAAATTGGAGCTTCACCGGGATATCAGAACAACGACACATGGCACTTCTCCATGGCAAAACAATATAGCCAGACAACTCGCCATCCAACTGTTGAAATCATGCCATAATGGACATAATAGGGTTAATGGAGGCTTCATACCCTTTGCAATCGAACCGTTGTTGAGTTACCTAATTATCCCACTGTGCCACACATCGAGAACACTTTTTCTAATTGAGAATTTGAGCCCACAAACTAAGCCTAGTTTATACAGTGATTGTTGCACTCTTTCTCTATATCTCGTTATTGTGTCTAAGCTACCCCACCGAACTTGAGATTGTTAACACCGAGCGTGTATGTCAGATGATTTGAGCGCTGCAGAAAGATTTGTTGAGGAATTTTTGATCGACTTGATGACTGAAAGAGTCATGTCTGAGAGAGCATTATCCACAAGTGTACAAGCATCATCCATGAGACGAATGCCAGCCTCTCCATCAAATTCTTGAGCCGGACCATCCCGACCATCAGATGAGAAGTGAACTAAGCACAAGGATGATATTTCTAATGCTAAGTTGATTGCGAGCATATTACCTACCTATATACCACCTTTGAGCGGTGTTGTAAACCATGACAATGTACCTAGAGATTTTGAGTATGCCTTGGTCACTGCGTACCTCCCAAAGGGGATACGCGCAGTTTGTGCAGAACAATATAAGATTGCAGCGCTGAAGTTTAGTGACTTCAACCTCGACGACAGGAAGGTCTACAACATGCTCACCCTGCATAAGTACTTGACCAGAACGAAGGAAAAGAATTCAAAGATTGTCCCTCAATCATGGACCTATAACCTTGTACAGTCCACCCTACTGAACGCTATGAAGATTCCATACTTCAGACGACACCAGGAGGTGAATGCATGTGTCAAATTGATGCTGTCTTGTTACCATGGAGGTTATCTATGGTTAAACTGTCTCATAATAGTGTATTCAAAGTTGATAAATCGGATCACCATGCTTAGTATGCAAGGACCCGACCCATAGGATTTCTATCCTGGAAATTCCGTGGACCGTCCTCTCGCTCAAAGGATCAAGGACACTTATGGCGATGTCGAGAAAGGAACGATAGGCTACAAGGTAGCTTCTATCCAGAGTGGTGCAGTGTGCCTCGTCTGTCAATTGATCGCAGGGAAGTTAGTATGCAAGAATCGACCCACCCAAGTGACTGGTTTTGTAGTCGACCTCGTAGGGAAGTGCGCAGAGGGCCTACAAATGAATTGGGCATAGTACCTGGTGAACCAATTTGAACTTGACTATAGAGAAGCCCAAGATCAAGGGTAGGAATTCCACTTCAGCTGGATATTGATCCTGATCGCTTTCATTGCTTGGGAGATGTTGGAAGGTGCGACCTTCTTGGACATCGAGCCCTTTGAACCATTGGCTACGAAGTTCAGCACACCGTGCTATTCAAGTGACATGAATAAATAGTGGCAGTCAAATGCTGTATTTCATGCATACTAAAACCAGTTGAAGGTAGCCATACAATCTGTACCTCACATAACTCTGAATACTTTACATAGGTTCAGGCCTTTGATGAAGTTCAACGTGGACCGCCATTTCATTTATATTATAGTGTGCGCTGACGAGCACAAGAAAAAACTTTAGTCCTACTACAAGCTAAAGGAGGAGGAATTGGAGGAGATCACCAAGGACTGGTCAGTAGACCTCCTCATTCCAGCAGACCCTGTGGAGATATCCAATATAGACAGTTCAGAAACTACGTAGGATACACCTGGGTCGAGCAAGACAAAGAAGATCGAAGAGGTCCATGATTTAGACAACACATCCATGAAAACCGCTTCCATCTCACCTGAGAAAGGAGGTGATGATGTAGAGTTGAATGACATAGAGGTCGGGTAGAAGCAGGGTGATGAGGTTGATCCCCTGAAAAATAGGAAAGTTTCTCCTCTGAAACCTTCCTCCCGGAAGAAATCAAAGGCCACTATGACGAAGATGCATATTGTCCTCACCTCTGATGACTTCGACTTCCTCATAACACCCCTGAATGATGTTTCACTGGAGATATCAGAAGAAGAAAAGAAAGAGGAGCTATATGATTGAATCATAACTGAACTCTGAGGAGTACAACAAGCCCTACAATCCAGTCGCTCAGTCTTCACTGCATCAGGAGAGCTAGAAGTGGGAGACGAGCCAACTCAACTCCACCAAATAGATGATACAGTTGAAGCTTGTCTTCGATGAGTGCAAGAGGAAACAGTGCAAGGCACCCAGGCTTTGGTATAAGTATAGGGAGTGCTTGTAGAACAACCTCGAGCTGCCGAACAAGAAAAGAGCACTCTCCGAGTGAAGTTCGATGAAGAAAAGGCACAACTATAGCAAGCCAAGGAACCGTTTCTCACCAAGAAACTCGAAGTAAAGGAAATGATCAATAGAGAACTTTGCTCTATGACCATCGTAGAAGTAAAGGTAGAGGATCAAGTCACGAAGCAAGTGGTGTAACTTGAAGAAGTGATCCAATAGCTCCAGCAGCGCATAACATATTTAGAGCTACGCACTGTACCAGAGAATCCACAAGAGGTAAGAGACCAGCGAGAAGCCACTGTCCGTAACGCAGTTGACAGACTGAAGGCCCTTACCTTAGAATGCAAGCAATTCACTGATCGCAGTGCCCAGACATATGGGAAACTTATCGAGAACCCAGAGTTGCAGGCACTGGAGTCGAAGATCTAGGAAGAAAAGAAACATGCAGAAACACTATACTAAAGTCTCTGTCAGCTGTGGAGAGAATGAAGAGATCTCAGGAGCAGCGAACCACCCAACAAAAAATCTATAATATCCAAAGCAGAGTTATGGAGATAACTCAGAAACTCCAATTGGTACAAGATAAGGCCTATCAGTTGTTTACAAAGATGGAAGGACAGGGAGTAGAGCTAGAGCAAGTTAGCACCGTGAAAAAACAACGCTTGGACGGACCTATGAATGATGTAGTCATTCAAGAATTTGCTGAAAAAGAGCACGTAGCACAAAAGTAAGTCGAAGTAGTTCGAGCCAAGCTCGAATCATTTGAAGCATAAATTCCTACATCAGAGTGACTCAGGATGAGTCACAGGTGAGTGTTGGGGGCCTGTTGGCCCTTGACCAGGTTTTGTTGATATTTGGTAAAGTTTGACCTATTTTTGGACTTCGACAGCCTGCTGAAGGAGGAGCGCAAGACAAAGCAGAGATCACGGGATCTTGACCCCTTGTTGGGTTATTTTTGGCATGTGGAAATATGTAACAGGATTGGGATGTCGACCCATGGGTTTACCCATGTTTAGGCCTATTTTGTATGTACAAATAGATGTATAAGCAATGTAAAAGAGAGAGGGAGAGAATGAAGGCATCTATGTGATGTTAGTATGCAAGTAGGCTAAGTTCCAAGAGTTGGATCTATGTGACCAGGAATTGTAAAGATTTGTGCATACAGTGTGAGACTTGCAGAGTTAAGTGAAAGTCATTGTAGCAAGATTGTGGAAGGCTTAGTGCTGGAATGTAAGGAAGAAGGATCTAGCGAGCTGCGCAGATCTTCTATCCTATGCAAAATAAGGGTTTTGAGGCTCTATGCTTGTAACTGATTGAATGAAGACAATAAAGAGGAAGAGTTGGTGGACGTAGCCCCAGGGTGGAATTGAACCACGTAAACACTGTGTTGTTATGCTTGGTGCTTGTCTTAATGTGTTTATGACTCTCTTGCTAAGTGATAGATAAATCTGTTCATGCTTTGTGCTAATGATGTGTAAGAATGTTAGATCTGACTTCTATGAATGTTCTTAGTGCTTTCTTCTGCTAGATATGATCCATCTGTTTGTGATAAGTGCTTAATTAAATTAGATCAATGTGAATGTTGTGAAGCTCTGTTTTATCAGTGAAGTAGATATTGATTTCATATTAAGGATCAGACAGTGCTAAGAACTCTATTAAGTATCATAATCAAATATCTGTGTCCCAGGTAAGGTTACAGACACCTGAGTCTTGCAACCACCCATGCCTCTACCTCGGGTGAGACTTCATCTGCTTCACAGGTGTTGCCGAAAGGGCCTATAGTTAGGGTTTTGTTGTTGCGTTGTTGTAGCGTTGAACCTTATGTCTGCCCCTGTGCCAACAACTGCCTTGACTTGCTGCTTCGCTAGAGCCTCCTTCTCGATGAACCCCTGAAGTACTTGCTCGGTGACATGCACTTACAGGCATTGTTCCACTATCATGACCATCTGTTCCATTTGTCCCTCGATCTCTTCGAAAAGCATGCAGGATTTGTCTTGCACCAGCTGGAGTCTCTATCTCACTTCCAAAACTCTGCTCTGGATGATAGTAACTTGCTACTAGATTGTGTGCTACTCTTGTGATCTCTTCATCTTCCATGATTCATTCTACTGCGCTCCTGAAAGCTTCTTCCCTCTGATCCCTCACTTCTTGCAGAGTGCTCGACATTGCTTAAAGTTCTAACTCTGATACTCTTTCCTGAAGTTGCTGAATGGCCTCAGCAAGCTTTCCCACTTGCATCTCAGTTGACTTTGGTTCCTCCTATACCAAGGTCGACAAAGAGAGAAGTGCTCTCATTACTGCCTCTTTGACCTCAATTTTCTCTGCAAGCAGTTGGACTTTTTCTTCCTGTATCTTTGCATTGTTCTGCTTGAGCTCCTCTTGAATTTCACTTTTCTCCTTCTACGCAACTTGAAGTTTCTCTAGGACCTCCTCCTTTTCTTGCTTTAAGGCCTCTATGGCCGACTCCTTTTCCTCTTGGGCCTGATGAATTCGAACCTTTGTCGCATCTGCTAACCTTCACAACTGGGTGGGATCATCCCCCAATTCTACATTTTCTGTTGAGGATGGCGCAGTAGGCACTGTGCGACTCGAGTGGATAGTGTGTTGGATGTCTCTGAGCTCTTTCTCTATTCTGTAGTACATCAACTACTTCTTTGCTCCATGTTTTTGTAATATGTCTTTAGAAATGTCTTCTACAATTGTGATGATGAGATCAATTTCATCCACTGTGAGCACATTTTTCGAATGAGGCTTGTTGGCGCGAGCCTTCTACCTTGCCGAAGGTTTCTCTGGGGAAACCTTCCTCTTCTGCGATGCTTCTGCTGTGGTGAGGGGATTCGTCGGTGGTGTAGATTCACTTTCATCCTACTTTTATTCTTCTTCCCCTCCTTCCTCTTGGTCCACTTCATCTCCTCCTCCTCCTACAGGGGAGTCAGTCGCAGTTTCCTTCGATGCGATTTCCTTCTCATCACTTTCTATGTCTTGGACTTCATCTTTTTTCTTCTTTTTCTTTGCACTGCTTTGTCCATCATGTTCGACCCAGGTGACTAATGGGCTTCCGATGATATTAGGGTCTAAGAGTTCTGCATCCTCCACTGGTACAATAAATTCTGCTGGCCATTACTTAATGATCTCTTCCATGTCTTCCTCAGTCATCTTATAGTAAGAATGTAGCTCCTCCTTACTTTCATCCCCACGTGTGGTGATGTAGCTGAAGTGTTGTTCTATGTGGAACTTCACTAGTGGCCTGTATCGATGGAGTGTATTCGTTGTCATTCAGGGGCAGGATTCAATGGCACGCTTCAGTTGTAGGTAATAAGTATGGAAGACAACATTCGACTACCACTGGTTCACCATATCGTCCTATACCATAAGGTAGCGAACCTCGCAGCCAACGGTTCTGATGGCTCGACTTTAGGGAATGTTGCTCCTTTCGGCATCTGCCAAGCAACAAATGCAATGAGCACCAGTAACCAACTGAAGTGGAATTCGTATCCTTGGTCCTACACTTCGCGATAATCCTTTTCCAATTCATTGACGAGGTAACTCCCCCAGTTCATCTGCATTCCTTCAACACACTTCCCTATGAGGTCGACTACGAACCCTGTGACTTGTGTCAGATGGTTCTTTCGAACAAGATTGCCAGTGATCAACTGACAAGATAGGCGCACTGCGCCATCCTATATGGAGGCTACCTTGTAGCCTCTCTTTCCCTTCTCTACATCGCCGTAGTCTTATTTTATTCACTGTGCCAAGGAGTGATCTGACGTCTTTCCAGGGTGAAACTGGTGAGGGTTTGGTCCCTGCATGCAGAATCCAGTGATAAGGTGGATCACCACTGGATCCACAGTTATGTGCCTATATAACCAAAGATAACCACCATGGTAGCATGATAGGAGGAGTTTAACGCAAGCGTTAACCTCCTGATGTCGACTGAAGTGGATGATCTTCATTACGTTCAAGATCATGGAGCACACGAGCTCTTTAATCCACGACTGGGGGACTATCTTGGGCTTCTTCCCAGTCGTCTTCATCAGGTACCTATGTGGTGTGGGCATCGCATAATTCTTTCAGTTTTCGAGGTTGAAGTCGCTCATCTTAAGAGCTGGGATTAGTCCCAATTAGGGTCCAACTACACGTATCCCCTTTGGGAGGTACACAATGATGAGCGTGTACTCAAAGTCACACGGAAAACTGTCATGCTTCACTGTGCCAATCAAAGGTGGGATGTATTCTGGTAAGACCGATAGGATCTGCTTCGTGTTAGATAGATCATCTCGGTGCTTGCTTCGTTTCTCAATAGCACAACCAGAACGTCGTCTAGTCGATGGGGATTCTTGCAATTCACTAGTTGACGATGTCTGTATTCCTATAGACATGACTTTCTCAGTCATGAGATCCATGAGAATTTCCTCCACTGACTTCTCTACTGTGTTACGTTCGCCCAACATTCACACTTGTAATAAAATAAATCGGGTAGGCGAACGGACAAGTAAGGTAATCAAATAAATGTCAAGGTATAGAAAACACATCGCAGTACGAAATCAGTGCTATGTAAGCGCGGATATCTCAGTTTGCAAAAATTGGTCTCGGCGCAACATTCGATAAGTTAAATAAGCACCATCATAACAGATTCCTTGAATGGGTATGAATACGTCCATCAATGTGCATCCATCAATTATGGTGCGATCTCAGTGGTCCAACGATGATCTTTCTGTTAATAACTATGTTTCTAGCCATTCTAGAGTGTTGTTCTAATGGTCGGGATGCCTCCAATGGTCATATAGCTTCGCCGTGGTGAAGTCCCATTCTGCGCGGTTATGCTATTCCAATGAGGTTCAAGTTATGCAAGCCTAGTTTTCGCGAAGTCTTTTCTGGGACTTCCCGTAGTTTATCTAATTTTACTTTCTTCTTACTGAGCTTTCTTGCCTTCTTTCCTGTGATTTGAGTCTCTATATTTCTCTTTCCATTCTTATTCTTTTCTTCCCTTAATGTAGTAACTTTTCACTATTGAGGGTCTTCCAAAGGTTTCAAGGGTAATACCTCTTCTCTTATTATTTTCGGGGTGAGTGCACTTCTTTCCTGCATGGATGGGTTCTTTAAGCCTTCTTGTGTTCTTTGGACTTCGACAACTAATTCTCTGGTCCTCTGTTTCTTCGACTAACCTCCTGTTCTTCTATTAGTCGTGCTATTTTCCTAGCTATGAATTCCCTTAATTCTTGCTTTTTCTGTTCTGTAGCTTCCTCCTTTGCTTTCCTTTGGATCTGATCTTTCTCAATTAAGGTCTTTCCTAACAAAAGTGAAAAAGGAGTGTTGTTCTCAACAAACTTAATGACTTCAAATTCTTCTTCGGTCGATGTTCCATGGGAAATAAAATGTACATTAGTAACTCTTCCACATAGGATTATCATCTTTCCTTTAAACAAACCTATCTGCCCAATGAAGGTACTATAGTAGGGTTTCCCAAAATTTCCCAAGTGATTTCTGGCATAATATTCACATGTGTTTCCTCATCCAAGACATAGTCTATGTCGAAGTCTCATGTTCTTGTTTTTATGTGTTGCTTCTCTTTGAAGATCTCTGGTAGACTGATGTCTTTGTGATCATTCAGTGTTTCTTTCAACTGTAATAACATAGTCTCTGATTCTTTCTAGTTTTCTAACATATCCTTACTCCCTTGAACTCCTTCATAGTTTTCTTGTGTCATGTTCATATTTTCAACTTTGGCAATCATTCTAGGTCAATCCTCAATTTCATGGATAATAGATTTACAACAAAGACAAGTAGGACCTATACCAGGCATTCCGTAGCAAGATGTCCCAATCTTCTGCAATTATAACATAGTGTCAATCCTCTCTTTCTTTTAGATGATCCCCAACCCTTCCTATACTACGTACTGAGATCACAGTGATGGACCTAGAATCTACAAAAATTCTTTCTAGGTTCCTGTATCCACTTGTTAGTCTAAAAATTCTTTTTATGCATAAGAATAACATATCTTTCACTATCTCTATCAAATCTATTCAGATCAATTCTTTCTTCTAGTTGTGCCCTAGTTTTCAGACTAGGACAAAATCTATCAAACATACCTAGATTGATACTTTCAAAGCAAAGATTTCCACTTATCTTACCTTTATCAGAGCACAAAGCTTTAGGATCTTACCTCTTTTCTTCAAATCAAACTTCTCTCTTAGCACAGAGCTTTGCAAGCCAAGTAGAATACTTCACACTATAGCAACAGATCTTCGCACATATCTTTCTCTTTTCTTTACTTCCCAACAAACACAGTTTCAAGTCCTAGCAACAGAACCATTTGTTGGAATAGGGGAAGACCCAGGGTTCAATGCTTCAAAAACACACCAACAAAACCCTAACTACTGACCCTTTCAACAACACCTGTGAAGCAGATGCAGTCTCACCCGAGGTAGAGGCAGGGGGGGTTGTAGGACTCAGGTGTCTACAACCTAGCTGGGACAATGTGATTACAACACTTAACATAGCACTTAGTGAATCAACATGCATTAGTTCATAAATCCATTCACATCACAGATTAAACCCTAGATAGAGAACAACATAGTAGCAACCTAGATCAAGTACTTTTCATCACTCAACACCTAGCCTGGGATCAAATCTAGCATTCATTTATCATCAATAGAGCACTAAGCATCCATACATCTATCTAACATGCATAAAGATCAATATACTAAAAGATAAACAATATAAACAACATCACACAAATCACATCAACACATGATATATGTGGTTCACCCCAGTGTGGGGCTATGTCCACCAACTCTTCTTCTTCTTTATTAGTCTTCAAGCTTCTCCACAAAGGGTAGGAGGTCTGAAGCAACCTTGCCAGATCTTCCTTCCCCGAATTAGGCAAGCACACAAATTCTTACATAGTCAGTTCACAAAGTCTCTTACAATCGATTGCACTTATCTTTGCAAGTTATAACATACTTTAGTCATGCACTAAGCCCATGAATTCAAAAGTTGAAATCTACTTTCATCACCTAGCTACTTATTTATACATTACAGAAAGGCCTAAACATGGGTAAACCCATGGGATGATATCCCATACCCATTACATAAACCCTAAAATCCCCAAAAGCCCGCAAAACAAGCGAGATCCTGCGATCTCTGCTTCGCCTGGGCGTGCTTTCTTCGACCAACCTATCAAAGTCCCAAAAATGGTCAAGCATGACCAATGTTCTCTCAAAACTTGGTCGAGGGCCAATAGAATGAAGAAATCGACCAGGGACTATAATGGGCACTAGAAATATAAGTGTGGTCACATGGTGGACAATATTCCCTCTGGAAATATCACCAATGATGGACAAGAAATAATCATTGTTGGCAGTTGGAGTGACTAGCATGCATTGTATTGAATATAGTGTACATTTAACCTCATGCATTTTCAAGGGCAATCTATCCATGGGTAGTGAGGCCATCTAGTCAAGGGGTATTCCTTTAATATATTGATATTATCGTCACTTTAACCACTTACTTGGATCATCATTTGTTGGCACAGGGGCAGACCCAGGGTTCAACACTCAAGAGCACACCAAAAAATCCCTAACTACCGACCCTCTCAGCAACACCTATGAAGCAGATGAAGTCTCACCTGAGGTAGAGGCAGGGGTGGTTGCAAGACTCAGGTGTCTGTAACCTTAGATGGGACACATATATGTGATTATATCATTTACAGAGTACTTAGCATCAATAATTCATCAATATTCAACCCTTATTATACTTCGCAGACAACACAGAGCTTCATAGTGTATACTCAGATCTACAGTATTTCAACACTTAACCATAGTAACCCAGATTAGATCTAGAAGATCAGCACTAAGCATCCTCATACACATCTAAAAATCATATATATCTAAGAAGCATGGAGCATAAGTGGATATATCAAAGCACATAGCATAAGCAAAGATAAACACATTGGATCACAGCATAGAGCATAACACACAGATTTACGTGGTTCACCCCCACCCTAGGGCTACGTCCACAAGATCTTCTTCTTTATTATTGTCTTCAATCTGTTACAAGCACAAAGCCTCCAAAACCCTTCTTCTCATAGGACAAAAGATCTGCGCAGCTCACTATATCCTTCTTCCTTGCGTTACAAGACTTAGCTTTCTATAGCAACCTCACAGTAACTTGCACTTAGCCTTGCAAGCCTTACATAGTTCGCACAGAGCACTTATTCAACATCACATAGATGCACTACCAATTGCACTAAGAAATCACATCTACTACTTCTTACATTGCCTATCCTTCTATTTATACATTACAAGAGTGGGCCTAAGCATGGGTAAACCCATAGGCTGACATCCCTTTCCCATTACATATTCCCCAAAACCCCAAAAGGACCAAAAACGGGGCCTGGCTTATGCAATTTCTGCTTCGCTTTGCGCTTCATCTTTGACAGACTGTCGAAGTTCCAAAAATGGTCAATTATGATCAAGTGTTCCTCAAAACTTGGTCAAGGGCCAACAGGCCCCCAACACTCACCTGTGACTCATCCCAAGTCACTCTGATCTGATCAATTCCACCTCGAATGCCTCGAGCTTGTCTCAAGCTGCTTCGACCTGCTGCAGTGTGATAGCCTCTTGATCAGTGAACTCCTAGATCATTGCGTCGTTTACTGGCCCTTATAGGTGTTGTTCCGTGGTGATGACAACCTGTTCAAGCTTGGCTCCTGGGCTTTCAACTTCAGTGAATAGTTGGCATGCCTTTTCTTGGATTGTTTGTAGTAGTTGGGAGACTTACATCACTTTACTTTGTAGCGTGTGTACTTGTTGTTGGGTGGTGCATTGTTTTGGAAATCTCTTCATTCTTTCGACTGGGGTCAAGGCCTTCAGCTATGCCTGTAGCATATATGCGTGCTGCTTTACTTCTTAGAGTTGTGCCTCCAATGTCTGCAACTCTGAATTCTCTGCGAGGTTCTCATAAGTTTGGGCGCTTCTAGTGCTCAACCGCTTGCATTCCAAGGCAAGGGTTTTTAAGTGGCCAATTGCACTGTGGGTAGTTTTCTCCTTGATATCTCTTATTTCTTGAGGAGTCTCGAGCATGGTACGAAGTTCCAGATCTATGATGCGTTGCTGAAGTTGCTGGATTACTTCTTCAAGTTGTTCCACCTTTCCGTGGGACATGTTATTCAATATTCACTTCTATGACCGTCACAGAGTGAAGTGCTTTGTGAACCCTTTTCTGTACTTCAAGTTTCTCTACTAGCAACTGGTCCTTGCTTTGCTATAAATGTGCTTTTTCCTCATTCCATTTTTCTTGCAGGGCAAGCTTTTCCCATTCTACCTTACTCTTTTGTTCTACAAGTGTGCTCTGTACTTGTGTCAAAGCCTGGGTGGATTGCGCTGTGTCTTCTTGATCTCGTCGAAGGCGAGCTTGGAATTTATCGACGATCTGGTGTAATTGGGTGGGCTCATCACCTATTCCTGCTGTTCTGAGTGTCAAGGGTGTAGTAGAAATTTCTCGGATGGACTGGAGTACCTGCTGCACTTCTTGAAGTTCACCCTTTATTCAACTGAATACCTCCTCCTGCTTTGCTTCTTGCTTTCTTGCGATCTCTAGTGAAGCATCATTCAGCGCAACGACTAAGAAGTCAAAGTCATCCGGTGTGAGGGTAGTCTTAAACTTAGTCCGGGTGGCCTTGGTTTTCTTTTGGGATGAGATCTTTGGTGGGGTAATCTTCCTTTTCTTAGAAGGATCCTCCTCCTCTCTAGGCTGGGTAACCTCGCCTTTGTTTTTCTCAACTTCTGTGCCACCTAGTTCTTCACCATCACCTCCCCTACACAGGTGAGATCGAAGTAGTCTTCGTGGATGTGCTATGGACATCTTGAACTTAATCATCCTTCTTAGTCTTTCTTGGTCCAGGTGTATCCAGAATAACTTCAGGGCTATTGACGTCGGACATTTCTGCGAGGTCCACTGCAACAAGGAGGTTCACCGACCATTCCTTGGTAATCTACTCCAAGTCTTATTTTGTCAACTTGTAGTATGACTGGAGATGCTATTTGTTCTCATCAACACGCACTGTGATAAAGGTGAAGTGGTGGTCCACGCTGAATTTTATCAAAGGTATAAACTTGTGAAGTGTGCTTGGTGTGAGGCACAGTGTATACTGGATTGCATTCTTCCATTGGTTGTAATAGGCATGGAATACAACATTAGACTGCCACTTCTTGTTCATGTGGCTGGATTACCACAACGTACAAAACTTCATGGCCAGTGGTTTGAAGGGTTTGATATTTAGAAAAGTGGCACCTTCTGGTAGCTCCCAGGTGATGAAAGCGATTAGTATGAGCAACCAAATAAAGTGGAACTCATACCCTTGGTCTTGCACTTCTCTGCAATCAAGCTCTAATTGGTTTGCGAGGTACTGTGCCCAATTCATCTGTAGTCCCTCGGTGCACTTCCATGCGAGGTCAACTATGAATCCAGTCACTTGTGTTGGTCTGTTCTTGCGAACTAACTTGCCCATGATCAGCTCACAGGAAAGGTGCACTGTGCCACTCTGGATAGAGACTACTTTGTAGCCTCGTGTTCCTTTCTCTACATTGACATAAGTTTCTTTTAT
Organism: Picea sitchensis; assembly: GCA_010110895.2. Taxonomy (NCBI): domain Eukaryota; kingdom Viridiplantae; phylum Streptophyta; class Pinopsida; order Pinales; family Pinaceae; genus Picea; species Picea sitchensis. Next base: position 15,154 of record SNQJ01S0159621.1, on the reverse strand, counting down.
CTTCTGAGCTAGTGCTTAGTCTGAGGTCTTTCCAGGGTAAAAATCCTATGGGTCAGAGCCTTGCTACTAAGTCCTATGATCTGATTGATTAAGGACTGATCCACAGTGATGCGGTGGTCCAATCATAAGTATCCTCCATGGTAGCAGGACAACAACAAATTGACACATGCATTGAATTCCTCGTATCTTCCGAAGTGTGGGATCTTCATTACATTAAGAAGTGTGGAGTGAGTGAGGTTCTGGGCCCATGACTGTGGGACAATCTTAGAATTCTTTCCTTTGGTCCTGGTTAAGTACTTATGCAGGGCTAACATGCAGTAAAATTTACGATCTCCAAGGTTAAAATCACTAAATTTCAGTGTTGCGAGCTTATCCTGGTCAGCACGAGCTGCGCGCACCCCTTTCAGAAGGTATGCGGTTATCAAAGTGTATTCAAAGTCTCGAGGTACACTATCACGGTTGATGGCACTGCTTAGAAGTGGTAAGCAAGTAGGTAGAATGCATGGGATAAGTTTGGCATTTGCGATGTCATCCTTGTGCTTGGTCCGTTTCTCATCGGTCGGCTGGGATGGACCGACGTGAGCAGTGGAAGGGGAGGCATGGAGTCCTCTTGTTGATGATGCTTGGACTCCTATAGATAATCCTCACTCTGACATGACTGTCTCAGTCATTAAGTCAATCAAAACTTCTTCAACTACTTTCTCAAAAACACTGAGCTCGTCTGACATATAAGCTCGGGTCAACTAGCTCGAGTGTGAAAATGAATTCAGGGACTATAGTGAACGGTATGGGAACAAGGCAATGATCACAGGGTGAAGTAATATCAGGTTTTAGGCTCAAATTCTCACTTAGCAAAAAGTATTCTTGGTGCGTGGCGCGACGGACTAAGCCGGGAAACTTAGAAATGGTCTGCTTGCAATGGGTATGAGACTACATTAACTTATGTTCTGTCTGTTATGGTACAGTCTAACGGTCTAGTGGCAAGCCATAAATGATTTCTGACCCATTCGAAGCGGAAGTCGAACAATTATATTGGATTCCAATGGCTATATTACTTCGCCTCAACGAATGGCATATGCCGCTGTTCTGATATCCTGACAAAGCTCCAATTCTGAAAAGTGTCTTGCTGCGAGGTACCCTCTGGGATCTTCTATAATTTTTCAATCTTAGCCTTCTTCTTACTTAGCTCTCTAGACTTCTTTCAAGTGAGCTTCGTCTCGGTGATTCTCTTACCATTTTGATTCTTATTTTCCTTAGACGTAGTCACTTCGTGCTAGTGATATTCTCTCCTAGGGTTTAGGTATATCACTTCTTCTTTGTCTAGGGTACAAATTTCAGCCTTTTGTGTATCTTTGGCCTCGATATCTGGGCTTCTAGTGTCAGATGGCTTTGAGTGGTTCTCCTGTTCTTCTATCATCTGTGCAATCCTTTTAATCATGAAATATTTTAACTCTTGTCTCTACTGTTCTAAAACCTCTTCTTTTTCTTTCTTTCTGGCTTGATCTCTTTCAATCCAAGGTTTTCCGAGTAGCATAGTAAATGGGGCACTGTCCTCAATGAATTTGATAATCTCAAAATATTCTTCTGTCGAAGTTCCATTGACTGTCATAGGTATTTGAGCGAGTTTTCCACATAACATCATTAGTTTTCCTCTGAATAGTCCTATTCCTCCCAGTGAAGGAATCATGGCAGGCTTCCCTATAGCTTCCCAAATTCTTTCTGGCATAATGTTCACTTGTGTTTGTTCATCAAGAATACATTCAATGTCGAAGTTCCCTATTCTTGCTTCGACTTTCTCCTTTTCTTTGAAGATCTCTGGTAATCAGACATCTTTATGTTCCTTCAAGGTTTCTTTCATCTGTATTAATAATTTCTTTGATTCTTGTTGGGTTTCTACATTTTTTGGATCTACCTTATGGTCTTCTTGATTCAGATTTATCCTTTCAAGCTTAGCAATCATTCTAGGGCAATCCAATACCTCATGGTCCATAGCTTTGCAACAGAGACAACTAGGTCTTCTGCCAGATCATTCCTTAGCTAGATGGCCTGGTCTTCTGCAACTGTAACATAGGATTAATCCTCACTTTCTTTTAAATGATCCCCAACCTCTTCTGTACTGTGCACTAGAATTGTGATAACTAACCTACAAAAAAATCTTTATAGGATCTTGCATCCATTTGTTAGTCTAGACATTCTATCTATGCACATGTATAACATATCAATCATTATACTTATCAGATCTATTCATATCAAACTTTATTTCATCTATTAATGCCCTAGTTTTTAAGCTAGGACACCATCTATCAAACATACATAGATCCATGCTTTGGAACAAAAAAAAAAAATTCACTTATCTTACTTCTACAGAGCACAAAGCTTCCAGATCTGAGAACTTTTAACTATTCTTAACTTTATTAGAGCACATAGCTTATAGATCTTACCTCTTTTCTGTAGACATGACCTCTTTCTTTCAGAAATTTCCACTTTTACTTTTCTTAGAGCACGGAGCATTCATATCTCGCTTCTTTTCTTTAGATATAATCTTATTCCTTGCACAAAGCTTCACAGGTCGAGTAAAATGTCGTGCACTAGGGCAACAGATCTACACACAGAGCTTTCTTTTGCACAAAGTTTCTTCTTCCTCAGTTCCCAACAATCATAGTTCACATCCCGACAATGAAACCATTTGTTGGCATAGGGGCAGACCCAGGGTTCAATGCTCAAGAGCGCACTAACAAATCCCTAACTACTAGCCCTTTCGACAACACCTGCGAAGAGGATGAAGTCTCACCTGAGGTAGAGGCAGGGGTGGTTGCAAGACTCAGGTGTATGCAACCTTAGCTGGGACACAGATCTATGATTATATCATTTACAGATCACTTAACATCATTCATTCATCAATATTCAACCCTTATTATACTTTGCAGACAACACAGAGCTTCGTTGTGTACACTCATATCTACAGTATTTCAGCACTTAACCATAGTAACGTAGATCAGATCCAGAAGATCAACACTAAGCATCCTCATACACTTTTAACAATCATATATATCTAAGAATCATGGAGCATAAGTGGATATATCAAAGCACATAACATAAGCAAAGATAAACACATTGGATCACAACACAAAGCATAACACACAGATTTACGTGGTTCACCCCCACCCTGGGGCTATGTCCACAAGATCTTCTTCTTTATTATCATCTTCAATCTGTCAAGCACAAAGCCTCCAAAACCCTTCTTCGCATAGGACAAAAGATCTGTGCAACTTGCTATATCCTTCTTCCTTGCGTTACAACACTTGTCTTTCTATAGCAACCTCATAGTAACTTGCACTTAGCCTTGCAAGCCTTACACAGTTCGCACAGAGCACTTATTCAATATCACATAGATGCACTACCAATTGCACTAAGAAATCACATCTACTACTACTTACATTGCCTATCCTTCTATTTATACATTACAAGAGTGGGCCTAAGCATGGGTAAACCCATGGGCCGACATCCCTTTTTCATTACATATTCCCAAAAACCCAAAAAGGACCAAAAAGGGGGTCTGGCCTCTGCAAGTTCTGCTTCGCTTTGCGCTTCATCTTTGATAGGCCGTCAGAGTTCCAAAAACAGTCAATTATGACCAAGTGTTCTTCAAAAATTGGTCAAGGGCCAACATCATTCTTCAAAGCGAATCAGAGCAATGGGGTGGACTCAGGTTCATATCCTCTACGATGCGAGATCATAATTTTCACATGGGATCCTGTGAGGATTATGAATGTTCTTTGTGTTTATGGGAGTGCCTATGAGAAAGGATAAGTGTACTCAAGAACTTGATTCCATTGATGTTAGTTTCCTCGTCCATAAGTGAGTGGACTTCTTGTGACATATTGTTGAAGGTGAATCCCCCTACGGACAAGTGTATTCCCTCTTGGCCTCTAGACTCCTAAGGCCAAGAAAAAAAAGTGCTTAACATGGGCACTAACTTCCTTTTAGATCTAATCAAGCTGATAAATGAAAGAGAAGGAGAAATATATGTACCTCATTAATGATGTTTGTCCCTACAAAGTCCAGGCTGAGCTTTGATCCTGAGCTCTCTGATAGATCCTGTAAGAAAAACAAAGATACAATGGACTTCCTACTCTACTAAGATTAGCTCAATCATAGATCCATCTACTGCAGACAAACTCATATGGAACAAGCACAAGTTTGAAAGAAACAGGCCAAGCATTGATTATTTAATGAGAACAAGTAAAAGTAATTACAATCCTTTGAATGAAGGTGCAACAGCCTCTTCCAATTCTCCTTGTCCAACCCCTTTTCTCAGTCAATCTCCACTGATTGCTTTGATGACATCTCACTCATGACATCATAAGTTTCACATATCCAATCTTTTCCATGTACCTTTCACCATGAGAAGGCCTCCTTATATAACCTTGGAGAGGTCCAACCACTTGAGAGATATTTGGGATAAGTTGAGTATTCCTCTCCTTCAGTTGAGGATCTTCCCTAAGGTCATGCCTTGACCATCTATTCGAATCCAACTACCTTTAGGAGTTGAGGGATTCTTCCTTGATTTGCCTCAACAAACCCAGAATTTGCCAAAAAAAGGTTAGCACTCCCCCAAAAGGGTGCACGGGGCACTCAAGCACTCCCCCAAAGAGTCTCAGGGAGCACCAACACTCCCTGATAGTGGGTAGGGGAGCGCTCCTCTCCAAAATTCATTTTTTGAGTGGTTTTTTCAATGGGAAAAGGTTTGTACTCCATGTCAAGAGACTTTTCATCTTCCAAACTAACCTTTGAGGTGTCTTAAGTGTCTTTATGATGTCATTAGAGGCACTACATAGGCAAGATGGCAGTATACTATTTGTGACACTTGCAACACTTGTAGTCAAGATGCGACACTCGTGGACAAGATGCAACACTTACAACACTTGTAATCACGACACTTGCGACACTATCGAAGTGAGTAATTTTGAGGTGTAATAGATTGTGCCCCAAAATACGAAGTTAGAAGACGATGATGACTGAAGTACTTTATAGACTTTTTCGAGCAAGGGTATGGACGCAGAGAAACTGGAAAAAGCTGCACACAACCATCAAACAAATATTATGACATGTTTCAAATCCCAAGGCAGGCATACCTATGATTGAGTGATAAAGATGTTTTAGGTATGGCCGCCATAAAATACATTGCTGATCCATAATTATATTGAAAAAATGGTATAGCCACTGCAGATACAATGTGGATCTATACTCCTATGACCTGAACTGATTGTAGCCACAAAGAATACACAGCGGATCTACGAGATGACAAGACATAGCCACGACCAATACAAAGTGGATCTATGTAACAATATATGTGTCATAGTTCAAAAGAACTCCTTCACAACCTGGGCAAAGTATACATAAGAGTGAAAACTCAACCCAAGGTCTTCTTACTGATCCCGATGTAGTACAAATCTAACCATGTGAATAGATGTCCTAATGTTGAACATAGCAGAAACCACTTAATTACCGGTCAATGATGTAAACCATTAACAAGCACGAGGGAAATCACCATTGATGTCAATGATTCCCAAGGTACCCTAGTACATTCCAACGAATTCGAACATCCGTGGAATAATCCAATCAGTGGTCAATGATTTAAACCCACTGTTGGACGTGAGGAGGCCTGCCATTGAGGCATGCAGGTCCGAAGGTACTAACTAGTTTCTAAGTCTAGTTCCTAGATAATGTGTTGAAGTCGACAAGAATAGACTCGTCGAAGGAGGGCCTTGATGTATCCCCCATCAACAACATGAAACTGACACAGAGATGTAATTGGTAGATCAAATGAAAATGGACTGATCGAGGTATTGAAATAGGATATTTGTGATGGCTAACTCTCGAGGAAGATACTTCCCTTGAACACTGGGGCACAAAAACAACAACATGACATGGACCAAAACACGATAATGCAGCGGATATAGTGACTTTTGTCGGGTGACCCAAAGGAGTAAAATAAACTAAGAGGATTGGCTCAGTGCAGAGGTTCAGCGGATTAAAATGTGTGAAAATACAATGTGACGTGTTCAAGGGCGACCGTAAGAGTTATTGGGAGTGTTCTCAAAAAACTGCCTGGCTTACTTCTTTCAATTTTTCCCCCATTCAGATAGACGAGCACCTCTTTTTAATTTAACGAGCTCAAGGAGGGTAACACATGCTCGATATGAATCACCTTCGGTAAGACCCTCTTCCTTTGTTTAACGAACTGGAAGAAGTAAGGGTTTGGTCCCGTATGGGCCCTTCAATGCATGATTGTTTAATGAGTCTAGAGAAGGTAAACTCGGTGGTTTTTCATATTTAGAGAGTCTGAAAACAACTTAAAGACGACTCCAATGTTTTCCTTTTTTCGTAATGATGGTCTCGCGAGGCCAAAAAAGAGATAAATTATCACTCGAAAGACGCCTTTTCAAACCTTTTAATGAATGGGAAAGGAAGCAATATCACTCGACAATCTTTTCATGTTTAGAGAGTCTGAAAAGAGGTTGAAGACAACTCAAAGGGGTTCCTTTTTTGTATATCCATGCGGGTCCGAAAAAGAGATAAAAGTTTACCCAGATGCATTCTCATGTATTTACGAGCACGAGAAAGAACAAAGACTAAGCTCGGTATGCCCCCAGCTTGAAAGCTAGTGGCTTAACTCTAGAATGATCATCAAAGGTTGGAGACAAGCCCTCCAAGCTTCAATTCATTCACCAACTATGAGGTTGTCACCAATTTCTGTACTAGATGGAGAAAAAGGATACAGGTGGATGAAATGAAGGTTCAAATATGAGAGCTAACGAAAGACTTGACTCGACATATACGAGATCTGGTGAAAGACTCGACCTGACATGAGAGGTGATTGTTTAATTTTTTTAACGAGCTTGACACAGGAAAAGAACTATGTTCAGGGCTCCAGGTTCAATCCCTAGATTTTTGTTTCAGTTTTTAATGAGCTTGCTACAGAGAGGAAAACTATGCTCATGACCTCTGTTTCATTTTTTAACGAGCTTTCCACAGAGAAGAGAAACCATTCTCGTAACCTCTGTTTCATTTTTTAACGAGCTTTCTACAGAGAGGAAAACTATGCTCGTGGACTCTCCTTGATCATGGATTCCAAGAGAATAACACTCTTGAAGGACACCATGTCAAGGGACAAAACTCGATCATGGATTCCAAGAGATCTTCACTGGATGGAAGAAAATCACTCTGGAAGGAACACATGTCGAGGGCCGCGATAGGGGTAAGGAGATTAGGCTCCAATAGCCCTACCGAAGAGATCACCATGTCAACTACCGGATCCAAATCATCTAAAGTTGAAGTTGTAATGTCCCCACTTTGGGACATCATCATAGGGCAGAGACTTGTGATGACCAGAGTAGCCAGATGGATGTTATAGCGAGTACAGGGGTATTTGAGAGGCATTGTGGGGTCCAGATGGAATTTATCATCATATTCCATCATTATGAGCCATTCCGCACAGGTTGGCTTTGGTTTCGCTCCATTCTGACGATTTCCACGATTTTGACTATTTTGAGCTATAAGTTAATTAAAATCATTGAAGAGGGCATTTTGGGCACATTACTTGGAGGAACCTCTCAGTGTAATAGCTCATTGGAATCGGGAGGAGTAGCACTACAGGATGAGATCGCTATAAGTGACTTTTAGTGGCCAGGGAAGCCACAAGGAGAGATAAGGAGATTTTCAGAGGTAAAAAGGTTAATTAAT
>SNQJ01S0159620.1:0-21837 GCA_010110895.2 Picea sitchensis | reverse complement strand
TCATTAGCTTCCCACACCAAGGTTAGCGAAATCCTCTATCAACTATTACCATATTTTCGGATGCCTTGACACTGTACTTTAAGCCTTAGTACAGACTCAGGAACAACACATACGAGAGGATACTAGGAGGAAAACCAAGGATTGGGGAAAAATGAGTAACCAGTTATGTGCAATTCAAGTTTACATCAGAGATCCCTGTGTAGAAGGATATTCTATTGAGGATAAAGAATTTAATCTTCAATCAACAACACAGAGACCTGATGTAGAAGGTATTATGTGCCTACCATAAGTTGGTGAAGTTGAATTAGTCGGTGTACTACTGGAAGGTAAATAATGACAATTTGCAGGAAGAGGACCCTTGGAAATTATAGCTCAATGAAACAAAGGGCGAGTGTGAAGTCCAAGGGAAGGCTTCTAGTGGTATTATGCCATATTATACATAGCTTCTAAGGATGAAGAAAGACAACATAGGCACAAAGAAGGCACCTAAGATGGTTGTAATTGGGGATTACTAGGATGAGGAAATAGTGACGCAAGTGGCGGACTTGTTGAAAGAATGTGAAGACCTGTTTTCAAGGAGTTTTGTCGAGATGAAGGGTATCATAGGGTCCCTAGGGGAGATGAATACTCAACTAAAATCAAATGCCAAACCAATCAAGAAGAGACCATATCGACTGAAACCAAAGTATAAAAAAAAGGTGCACAAGGAATTGGACCGTATGTTAGATTCAAGTACATCGTCCCGGTGGAAGAATCAGAATGGATCAGCCCAATGGTAGTATAATAGAAGAATATGGGTGATTTAAGGATTTGTGTAGATTTGTGGAGCCTAAATGCAGCTTGTGTTTACGATCCGTTCCCTACCCCTTTTATGGATGAAGTCTTATAGAATGTGGGTAGGCATGAATCTTACTCGTTCATGGATGGATTTTTAGGCTACCACCAGGTGCACATCATGGAGGAAGACAACACCAAGACAACATTTGTGAGGGAGTGGGGCTCTTTTGCATACACCGTGATGCAATTTGGCTTGAAGAATGCACCCACAATGTTTTCTAGGATTGTCGTCACAACATTTAAAGAATGCATGCACAACGTTTTGGAAGTGTATTTAGATAATTGGACAGTGTTCATCTTTCTAAAAGGGTATATACATGTATTGTGGTTGATGTTGGACAAATTCCTTTTGTTACAAATCTCCTTAAATATTAACAAGTGCCTCGTCTATACACCTTTTAAGACTTTGTTAGGACATGTCGTGTGCAAGTAAGGCTTGTTAGGGGATCAAGTAAAGACTACAATGATTGTGGATATGTTGGCCCCAATTTTCATCAAACAACTACATGCAACCTTGGGCCATGCAGGGTATTATAGAAGGTTCATTTGAAACTATGTGAAAATTGATGCACTATTGGAGAAACTACTATGTGTGGGTACTAAGTATGTCTAAACGCGGGAATTCCATGAGGCATTAGATAGGATTAAGGAGAAATTAGTTACTGCATCGATCCTCATATTTCCATATTGGACCAAGATCTTCCATGTTCATATTTCCATATTACTCGACACTCCCTTTAAGTTCTTAACAKATCAATAAGCACTCAAATATTTGGTGAATAAACTAGTGTTGGGGGGAGGATATGTTGAYGGTTGCTACTCTTCTAGGAATCAAAATTTGAAGTGGTGGTCAAACCTGACAGACACAATGTTGGACCTAATCATCTCTCAAGGCTAGAGTCAGGGGARGCTARAGGTAGTTTGGACGACGAGCTACTCGAGACACAACTCTTCAGGGTTGAATAAATTCCAAATCAATTCATGGAAATTGTAGCATACCTTACAATAGGTAAGGCACCAAAGAAGTATACATAGGCACAACATCGACAACTGATGACCCAGAGCACCAGTTACCAATTGATTGCAGGGCATTTATACAAACTAAGCGTCAATAACATCTTAAGTCATTACGTTTTGGAGCATGAGTGTGGCATGGTACTATATGAGGCACATGAAGGCATTGTCAGTGGACATAATGTAGGGAAGGAAACTATGCAAAAATTGTTTTGTCTTGGGTTGTGGTGGTTGTCGCTATTTGAAGAAGCTAAGGATTATTGCAAGCATTGTGACGTTTTTCAGCGTATTAGGAAGCCATCGAGTTGAAATGAACTTCCTCTCTTTTGGTCACCACACTAGACCTATTTGAAAAGTGGACAATTGACTTTGTTGGGCTAATCAATCCCCAGTGCTTCGAACCGATGTGTGATATATCATCACTGTAATAGAATATTTGACCCGATGGGAAAAATCTATGTTGGTTAAGGATTATACTATGGAGACTATCACGTGATTCATTTTTTAGAATGTTATCACTGGGTTTGGTTGTTGAAGATATTAATGAGCGATCGGGGTGTGCACTTATTGAATGACACCATCCACGTGTTGACTCAGGAATTTATGATCCATCATTAGAAGAGAATTTCAAATCATCCACAATCTAATGATACCATAGAAACATTCAACAATATACTCAAGCATGTGCTAAACAAGGTGTGAAATGTACAACATGATGATTAGGACCAACATGTTTGATAGTATTGTGGGTGTACATGACGAGCTACAAGAGATTGACCAAACATACTCCATTCAAATTAGTCTATAGGAAGGAAGTGATGATGTCGCCATAGTTTGTGGTACCAGGCCTTGGGATTGCAGTTGTAACACAAATGTCAGATGACCAATCACTGCAATGATGGTTGGATGAGTTGTTGGAATTAGAAGATGGCTAATTGATTGTAGGATACAACCAAATGGTTGAGAAACAATGATAGAAGGCCTGGCAAGATTGCAACATTTGACACAAGATTCTACAACTAGGATCATTGGTATTACTCTACGAAAAACGGTTCATGAAGCACCCATGTAAGCTTCAGATGCATTGGATAGGACACTTTAGGATTATTTACATCAGCAAGGTTGTAGCAATGAAGTTGGTGACACTTGATGGTCAGCCCCTAAAGGGATTGGTAAATGTCAGTTAGTTGAACGTGTATTATGGCCTACAGGGGTCAGAGGCACCATGAATTCATAAAGTTTCACAATATTAGGGTAGAGTAGGAATTAGGTAGGAGTAGAGGTAGTAACAAATCCTTAATGATTAGGAGGATTAGATAGATCTAGTTAGTAGGCGGAACAAGATAGTTTGTACCTGAGAAGACTTGGAATATTTTGTGAATTTTGAGGTTTAAATGCCATAATAAAAACCAGTGAACAAGAGAACTAGATGAGACATGTGGATGATAGGACACATTGGCTAATGTAGTGGCGAAAAGGCAGGTAGTTAGGGATATGATAGATCATGGTTGCATGGGGAATGGAAATAGTTATGGTAGCATTCACAAACAGNACCAGTGAACAAGAGAACTAGATGAGACATGTGGATGATAGGACACATTGGCTAATGTAGTGGCGAAAAGGCAGGTAGTTAGGGATATGATAGATCATGGTTGCATGGGGAATGGAAATAGTTATGGTAGCATTCACAAACAGTTGGTCAATATTAACAACGAGCACGAATTCAATTGGACCACTAGGAGAGTGAAAATAATGGAGAGAGATGATCGACACGAGTATTTAAGGTTACCGTTGCACCACTACCCTTCCCTATGGTAGAGGATTAATATATTGTGGAGTTCATAGATACCAAAGAGCCGATTGTAGTGTGAATTGAGCTAAACTCTCAGGTCTATGTCAATTGTTCAGTGAGTTCAACCCTTATAGATTATGTTTGGATAGGTGATTCAATGTAAGGATCGGTAGCACCAAGAGTTTGGAAATGTTGAAATTTTAGCCAAGCCGAGAGTTCACTAGAGCGATGGCTACTCCAAGCAATCTCAAGGTGTGACCCAAGTTAAAATTAGTGAAGGAAGCCCAAATTCCAGTGGTAGAAATCCCAAGAGAAGTGCATGTCCAAGAACCCCTCTTGGGAAAGGTCCCTAGCCTGAATTTTGTCCACTACAATATACAGGATGAGGCGCAATTACTTGAACTGAAATTCGAAGGTTACATAAGTAGCATACCTAGCCATCTAAACTAAGTTCTTTTCACTATGGAAAATGACTTAGCCCGCTAAATACAAATTTAAAAATTCCCCATACATATAAAAGAAAAACCAAGGGAAGCATGCCCCTTAAAATTATAGCAAAACAATATATTGATTTACCCATGCATCTACAACATTTATAAAAACATGAATGCATCCAATAAGCACACAACATTTAGTATCATTTACATGACAGAATAATCATAATAAACACAAAAAAAAACTTATATGTTCATAAAATATAACCAATTGGTTGTGCACGGAGGATGAACCTCCCATCCATAAACATTGTTGTTCATTTTCAATCAACAATAGGCCACCCCTGAGCTGAGGTTATGAGTCCATAGGAGATATAGCCCTCCCGATTGTCCATACTCCACACTCAACAGCCCAAACCCAGGTTCTACTTTCTTCCCCACAACCTGCACAACCTGCACAAACTAAGGAATGTACCCCCTTCACTACTCATAGTCCCTCGGGATGTATCATTCATTTATCAAGGCTTCTAGTACACTTGGTTCACCAGGAATCTCTCAATTGCTTCAGGCCATCTCATAGCATCCTTCACAAGGCTCTTGAGCCATTTCCTCAATAGGAAAAAACACTACAAGCTTACAACTTGTTTTACAGGCACACATGCCGCATTTTCAGCATAAAACACAGCCAAAAAATGGCTACCTTCAAGTATACCATGGTCGGTGCTCTTCCCATCACTCAACTCCCCTCCTGTTGTCCCAAAAAATGCATGCAAAAATTGTCTTCCTTGGCCATACGAATTTCCTTTTCCTCAATCCAGTTAAATGCTCACTTTGCCCAATGTTTATTGTACTTTAGCCCCATGCTCCCCAATAATTATGGGTTGTGACTCTCACACCCACCCTCTTACAGAAAATAAATGGTTGGCTTTGGGAACACTCAACAACAAATATAAGGTTATACACAAAGATAATAATTCAAGAATATGGGTTGGGTTAATACCCATGAATACTTTCCACCTGTACCCCTCTCTCTTATGGAATCATAGCCTCCCATCATTTTCATCCCTATCGTATCGCAACCAGTGATTACTACTTTTATAATCATTTCAATGTTCATAATATACAATTTGGCTCTCTGCCATATTAACCAATGCGGGCTTATTGCCCCAAACATATTAGCTCACTAACCTAAATGACATTTATACAATTACATTATAATTTGCAAAAATTAGGACTAGGGATGTTACATTCCCCTCCCCCTTATTTTGCAATGTTCTCAGTGCACAAAACCCTATTGTGTACATACAATTACAAAGCTAGGCTCTCTGACCTTTAATCAACATATAGGCTCTTCGACCTAATATCACATAATCATTCCAGCCTAAATATAAATACATAGGCACTCTGACCCTGAAAACCATAAATACATCATCACTTTAGCCCAAAAACATAGATACATAGGCACTCTGGCCCCAAAATATAGATACATCACCCACTGGCATTCTCCTATAGCTATCCCAATTTCCAACATCTATTTTCCTCTTGGCTGGCGCAACCCAATGAATGTACCTCCTTCACTACCCTCAATTTCCATAGGATTGTACCATTCATTTATCAAGGTCTCTCTGGCACAGGTAACTAGGAATCTCACTACTGAGATCTCAAGGTACTCACTGCTAGGAAAACTACCAGTAAATAACTAGTAACAACCTTGTTGTTGCAGTGCAACTCACGTAGGAGTTCACTCTTCAGGCCTGACAACCTAGTTCTTTGACAATACAAATCCCACATAGGAGTTCACTTTCCAAGCTTGACAATTTGGTTCTTCTTGCTATACTCACCCTCTAGTCTCAGGCATCCCTTTCACTATTACACAATTCCTCAGGAGATCCATCATTTGCCAAGGTGTCCTTGTGCAGAGAATGCCAACTTACTACTAAAATTCCACTAGCAATATGTAACCTATGGAAATCATCCCATCTGCATCACATGCATGCAGTCAATATGAGACATCATCATACAATTTCCAATTATAATTTCCAAATCTCTTTTTTTTATATAGGAAAATAAAATTTCCCAAACATGAGTTTTTTGCTCATTATGTTTGGCTCTTGCAGATGTAGATATCCATCTTCCTTATGGGCTTACATCCTTGTCATATACAAGACCATTCTTCCTACAATTTTCTCAATTTTCACTCAACCAAACAAATTGTTAGCATATCATAACAATATTCAACTATTAATTTCTTAAATATGTTTTATACAGGAAAAAAAAAATCCCATGCATGAGTTTTATGCTCATAATTGTTTGGATCTCGCAGCAACAAACATTGATCTTCTTTGTGGGCTTACATCCCTTCCATATCCAAGACCATTCTCCTTGCAATTTTCTCAATTTTCATTGAGCCAAACAAACTGTTAGCATTCATGCACATTTATAACAACTCATGAAGTGATTTTAGAATTTTACCTTACCAACAATTCAATCATTTCCATCCATTATTCACATTAAAGATGGAATTCAACCATTAATCATATTATCTAGAATGAAACTATCATTCACTACATTGCATGCATTATCAACACACCAAGCTTTTCATAATGCAATCTACTTTACCAATAAATAAAACCAATATCCCAATAATCATGGCCACATCTATGCAATGCATCCTTGCATTRACTTTGGAATACCATATGTCCATGTCATGTATTCCACCATGTGAGTTGGAAGGTATAGCTCACACCTTAACACATTATCCAAACTCTTCCCCATTTACCTATCCAACCATTTCGATGCCTTCCTATTCAACCCATACACAACACTAGGAATATGATTCTCTTAGTGCTCTCTCATGTCGGAAAAGAGGTTGCAGTCCAAACATTGGTTATACATGAGAAGATCATTACGCACTTGTATGGTGCCATAACCCTTCCATTTCCAACCACATCATGGCCTCATACATGGCCATCTCTAATGGCATTCATTGCTACAACATGAGTAATGTCTCCTGACTTGACTTGGTTATGATCTCATAACCAATACAACATAATATGCAATTAAATTCCCATACAAATGCATTCAAGCATCAATAAGATTTGTATATTCAAGGCCCTATGTGTTTACATCAATTTCAAATATTGGAAATCTAGCTAAGGGAATTATTACCTCAATTCCCTTCAACGTTTATGCATCATAAACAACCCCAAATGCATACTTGCATGGTTGTTATCAATTTACTTGATGCTACCTGACCAACTGATATTGTTGTGGTATCTTGCAGGCTCCCTTTATTAACCTCTTAATAAACATCTTACCATCCTCATTTTTCTTTGTATAGATGATTTTCATATGCAACAACATCATCAACATCTTCAGTCATGCTATAAACAATTTTCCTGGATGTAGAATCCATCTTTAGTCTTATTTAATATCATATTTGCATCATTTCATATATATATATATATATATATATATTAGCATACTACTCTTAGTATAAAATCATGCCATATGCATGTTTAGACATGTCCACGTGCACAAATGCACATCAATATGCCTCAATCATTCAACCTCATCATGCATACTCCATGCATATGCATTCTATGTTTATCATATGCATCGTGCACTCCAATGCATATTCATTTCAGCTTTATTTGTTTATTTTGTTGTTGTTATAGATGGTTGTCCTTGAATCCTTCTCGACCCATACAAGCCTATGCATTGTCATTTTGCTCATTTGTACACCACTGATAATAGAGGAAACTTCATTGCCTCTACCTTCTTCCCAAGATTGCTACCATTAGTTGTTGTTTCAGCATATGTAGCCTTCCACACATGCATGTTTTTAGAATGTAATCCAAGATTCCTAGCATAAAAATAAGGCATCTGCAGTCCACTATCCAACTCTCAGCAATCATCAAATCATGGCGTTGACCTTCTAATAGGATCTTTATATAGTCCCTCCTCATGGGACTATCTCAACATGCAACTCCTTGTTGCACCTCTATCATCTTTTGAAAAGATCTCCCCTCATAAGTGGACATCAACTTATCTTTCATTTGTTCACCTCCATAAGTTATACAAGCATGCATATTAATGCACACTTAATATCACTCTTCCTTATGGTGGTCCACCATTATTAGCATGAGACTAAGGCATAACCATAAACATGTTTCCCTCTTTCATTATGCACACCAATGCATATCTATTTCAATTTTATTTCTACTGTTAAAATCATGTAGCTCCTTATGACCTGCTCTTCTTGTTGAGCACCTATAGTCAAGCCCAACTTGGTTGACTTGCATTTCTATCAAATATATCCACTAGTGCTACCACCTCACACATGCTTCCTTCATGTAGAAGAATCATGTTCCAACTTTATCCACATACTAACTTCCTGAAATTTTAATCCCTCTAGAACATATCTACACACTACTTTATGTTTCTTTTGACAACCTTTAGAGTAAAAGTACCTTCACTATTTCATCCCCTAGATGATTACTCTTGCACCATGCTTCCACTAAGAACTTTGATAATAGAAGTGGCTTTCTTACTGTAAATACTTCAACTACAGTTGCCAATTCATACTAGCAACTCTTATAAGTCCGCATAGGCTAGGCCCTGGAGATGAGTTTTACCCATCCCATGAGTCACACTTCACCCTATGAGATCCTTTATTTTCTCTGGTAGTAGACCTTGCCACCTTCACTATGTTCTACCTTCAAGGCTATGAGGTCCTTCTTAACTCTATGTGCATGAAAATGACATTCTTCACCTACTGACTTCGTGCTTTATGTGAGGATATCTGTTGATTATCCTTTGCAAGCCATCCATACTCTATAGCAATCAAATACTAATTTAACTCTACTATTATGAGTCCCTTGTCAACCTTTCCATACATGTTCTACATCCCTGCACTTCCCTCTATAGCTCTTTGATTCCTCAAACAAGTATACAAGCTTGACCTGATTCCTTGTACAATTGATATAGTTCCTTTTAGGTTCCATCTCTTTTGCATACGATGTCAAGCATAGAACCATTCTCTTCCACATGTGTCTTCTTAGGAATTTCATTTATGAAGACCACTTCCCTATTTGTGTTCTTCTTAACTTACCATCCCATGCTACCTTGGAAATAGAGTTAGTACATTTGAAATTTACTCATCCTTGATTCATGGTTCAAACCTTTTTAACTTATTTTTAAACCACTCTTCATGCTCCCATGCTTTGCACCTCTATGTGTACCTAATTAAATTTTCCTTGGAGGGCTTCCATATTTCTCACTACACCAAGATGTTTGATCCTTGCATCTCTTTAAAGAAACCACATACTCATTCTAAAGAACTTCCTCAGCCCAACAATCATCTTCCTTCTGATTACTTGGGAATTTTACCACTCAATTCACTATCATGGTTGCAAATTTGGATTATCCTATCCAATATATTTCAAATGATTTCTTTATTTCTCAATTTTGAGCTTTGAGCATAAAGTTATAATCATATGAATATTGCTAATTTACTCCTTTTGTACACTTTTCATTCTGGTGCAATTAATCCCAGACACCAACTTCTGTCACTTGTAGAAGTAAATATATCAAGAAACAGGGAAACTTTTGTATGAGACATAGGTAAAAATTATGACATAGAATTCATAAAAACTATCATATTGTCACTTTCATGTTGCAATAAAAAACTGCAACAATCTGGAAATGACAACTTTGTCCCTTTTCACCCCTTTTTCCAGACTTGGAATTTTTAGCCAAATTGATTATCTCCCAAAATGTGCACTTTTAGAAAAACTTCACTAAACCAAAGTTGTCTATATTCATGAGTATACAAAATTTTGAGTACATAAATTTTTCCAAATTTTCCATCTAGGGACCCTTTTCCTCCTTTGAAATCCCAAAAAATCCCCAAAAAGTGGTCTGGAATAGTGGATTTCTCCCCTTTTTGGCACCTCCACTCCAAAATCCTTGGAATATGACCAATCCATTCACACGATATCTTCATGTCTAATTTTTTGACACTTTGTAGAAGTCTTGGCAGTGATTGTGCTCTCGCCACTGAGCTTGACCCTGATCTTCAAAAACATGTAATCTGCATTTTCTATAAGATCAAAGCATAATTGGCTAGTTTCCCTCTCTGGCATATTCGTATCCCTCAACATTGTGGATAAAACCCATAAAATCTCATCTTCTTCTAAATTATTATGATCCTATTATGGCCACAATACGATTTTGGCTCCAGACTTGT
The DNA here is from genome assembly GCA_010110895.2 of Picea sitchensis. Lineage (NCBI taxonomy): Eukaryota > Viridiplantae > Streptophyta > Pinopsida > Pinales > Pinaceae > Picea > Picea sitchensis. The sequence goes on along the minus strand of SNQJ01S0159620.1, from coordinate 11,510 downwards.
TTTTTTTTAGAGTATAGGACAATTTTGCCTATGTGGCATCTTTGATGATGTGGCTACTAATGTGGCCTTTTGGGTCCACGTGGAATTATGAGGTAATGCCATATCATCTACCTGACCACCCTATCCCTACCCCATTATCCTTCATCGCCTTCCTCCTCCCTCTCTCTCTTCTTTCCTTCTTTACTTTACCATTTTCTGCATTTTATAAATAATAAAATATTTATATTTATGGACCCACCCACACTGGCTACCACATGGCACCACCGCAATGGACCATGTCATCGATAGGTCCCATTCATACATTACCTCTGACATTTCCCATTGGTCGTGGTGATGGGCGGGTTCCATCCTATGCCTTTACTTCTAGTGCAAAACTTGCTCGCACCCTAGATCTAACAACGAAGGTTAGAGGTTGATCAATATGCCACAATAGTTTCGCATCACCAAAGTATGTGAGGGTTAACAACCCTCCGTGATGTGATACCAAAAATATCCCATGAAACGTGGTGCCTTTTCATTGATTTTCCATCACCAAGGAATGTTTCAAACCCACTCTTATCGACATGCAATACCACTTACTGCCCAACTCCAATACCACTTGTGGTGTCAAGTCGTCGCTCCACTGTGGCCTGCCACCATGCCACTGGTTGCCATTTTTCCACCAACCTACCACCGTGGCAGTTCACATAAACACTACCACGTCACTCGCCATGTGGCCTCACGTCATGGTACGAAAAATTACCCAATTTTTCCAAAATTTTAAAAAATGTCTATTTTCGAATTTTCTGCCAAGGTCGCCATGAAACTATGTACTTAGATTCTCATGGCCAATTTCATCCCTATGCATGTCAATTTGTCTCTACACATGAATTTCAACACTGCCATGTTGAATTCTTATTGAAATTCATTGTGGAAATTGGGGCTTTTGCCCAATTTCACCCAATTTTTCCATGGTTGCTCTACAATTTCCAAATTTTGGCTGATTCCAAGCCTAAAAATGCCCAAGTAGAGGTTAAAATTGGGGATTTAAACCCCTAAGATCAATTTCCTCAATTTCCTCAATTTCCTCATGAACTTTTTTCCCAATTCCACTGGAGTAATTTTGAAAAATAAAATTTGCAGACATCATTTGATCTTTAATTATGCAACTTTGGCTTCTACATGTTGATTTTGGCCCATGCAGACTTAATGTTTGAACTCAAATATCTGATACCAATCTATAACATACCCAACATCCAATTTGGGTCTCGTCACTGTGGAAAATGGCTTAACTTGCTAAATACGGATTTAAAAATGCCCCATACATATAAAAGAAAAACCAAGGGAAGCATGCCCCTAAAAATTATAACAAAACAATATGTTGATTTACCCATGCATCTACAACATTTATAAAAACATGAATGCATCCAATAAGCACACAAAAAACACACAACATTCAATACCATTTATAGAGCGAAATAATCATAATAAACACGGCATAAACTTATACGTTCATAAAATATAACCAACTGGCTATGTGTGAAGGATGAACCTCCCAACCATAAGAATTGTTGTTCATTTCTCTCAACAACAAGCCACCCACGAGCTAAGGCTATGATTACACATGGATATTTGTCCCTCCTAGATATCCATATTCCACACTCAACAGCCAAACCGGGTTCTCTCTTCCCCACAACTTGGTCAACCCAAGGGATATAATCTGCCTTCACTACTCATAGTCCCTCAAGCTATCATTCTTGTAACATCAAGGCTTCCAATGTACTCAGTTGGCCAGGAATCTATCAACTACTTTAGGAGTGCTCACAACATCCTTCACAAGGATCTTGAGCCATTTCCTCAATAGGAAAATCACCGGTACAAACTTGACTTTGTTTTACAAGCAAACATGCCACATTTCTAGCATAAAACACAACCAAACAATGGTTGCCTCAAGCATGCACCATGGTTGGTTATCTTTCCAACACTCAACTCCCCTCATGTTATCCCAAAATCTGCATGCAGAAATTTTCTTCTTTGGCCATACAAATTTCCTTTCCCTCAAGCCAATTGACTTCTCACTCTGCTTTAATGTTGATTGTACTTCAGCGTGCTCCCAATAATTATGGGATGTGACTCTCACACCCACCCTCTTACATAAAATAAATGATTGGATTTGGGAACACCCAACCACAAATAGAAGGTTACACACAAAGATAATAATTTAGAAGATGTGGGTTGGATTAATACCCATGAATATTCCCCTTGGACCCCTCACTTGTGGAATCATAGCCCATCATTGTTCATCCCTCTGCATTGCAACCAGTTACTAGCATTAATCATTTTCAATGTTCATAATATGCAATTTGACCCTCGACCATATTAATCAATCTGAGCTCTTTTCCCCGAACATATAGACTCACTAGCTTCAATGGCGTTTATACAATTACATTATAATTTCTTGAGGAATTAAGACTAGGTATGTTACAACGTAGATGTCATCAAGGGTCCGATGGAAAAGAGCAGGTGGTCCCAAAAAATAAGCCTAGCCCATATACAAATTTGGGATCATGAAACTATTGGATTATAATTATGGGATGTGACTCTCACACCCACCCTCTTACATAAAATAAATGATTGGATTTGGGAACACCCAACCACAAATAGAAGGTTACACACAAAGATAATAATTTAGGAATGTGGGTTGGATTAATACCCATGAATATTCCCCCCTTGGACCCCTCTCACTTGTGGAATCATAGCCCACCATCGTTTTCATCCCTCTCGCATCGCAACCAGTGATTACTACTTTTATTAATCATTTCAATGTTCATAATATACAATTTGGCCCTTGGCCATATTAATCAATACAAGCTCTTTTCCCCAAACATATCTACTCACTAGCCTAAATGACGTTTATACAATTACATTATAATTTGTGGGAATTAAGACTAGGTATGTTACAACGTAGATGTCATCGAGGGTCCAATGGAAAAGAGCAGGTGGTCCCAAAAAATAAGCCTAGCCCATATACAAATTTGGGATCATGAAACTATTGGATTTCCCCCACTTTAAGTGCAACCTGAACATCAATTCTTGTGTTTGCTTCTTGCTTAGCAGATTACATCGGAGATTCCTCTCGTTGGACCATGCATACTCGGTTGACATGGAGACAATGCATCATATCTCAGGCCTTCCTAGAATGGGTGAGGATCTTACTGACGTTGTGTTGGCATGAGATGTTGTGCAAGAAGAGGTGTACCATAAATATGGTTATACCTATAGAGGGATGAGAGGCAATGTCATTTCAATTATCAAGGATCCCAAGTTTGATTCACCACACAGATACTTGATTGCAAGATGCTTCAGAAGTGTTGGAAGGAAGGGGTCATCTTGGCAGTGGAAATATGTCTCCAGGGAATCAAAATCTGTTGGTTCAAGTATTTGATGAATGAGTTCAAATAGGACTATTGGACACGCAAGATCATGGGAAGTATTTGCACTACAGTTGGGTTCTACTCTTTCTTTCCATGATAGTTTGGAAGCCACCATTGCGCCATGAGTTTAACACACTAGTCACTACATTGTTCCCATGCCCAAATTCAACGAGTTATAGTACAATGTGGACAAGGAGGTTCAGTGCGAGAATAACGTAGCATTCCAATTATGGTACACCCAGATGATTTAGAAGACTACCTAAGTCTTTCAAATCTCCTGCAATCCGGTTGACTGGGACGATGATTCCATTATGTTTAAAGTCAATTTTCATAATGTCTTCATTTACTCGAGTGTATACCAATGTGTACTTTATGAATTTCTCCCCTATTGCATTGCAGAGTAGGATAGTCATAATGTTGTCATGTAGTGGTTGGAGTCAATGTAGCCCAAGCTAGGGGAAGACATAGAAATTTTGGAGATCCAGACAAAGAAGAATTAGTGTGTTGTCAAAGGGTCAGGTAAAGGCCCATAGCTCAAACGAAAATGGTTGCACCCAACCACAGAGAAAAATCCACCCAAGGAAGGAAAACGACCATGGACTACATTAATCCCAACCTCTGGTTCTAGCTCAAAAGGGCGCAAATCCAGTCCATCACTACTTATCGACCCTGCGCCCAGCGAAAATCCATCCCCCTCTTAGATTTCAAACTCCCAATGCATAACAACAACAAAAAACATAGGAAAATTACCAAATGAAATTAGTGTCAAAGCCCCAAATGCATACCAACAACAAAAAACAAAGAACAAATACTAAACAAAATCAATGTCGAAGCCCCAAATGCACACCAACAACAAAACAACATGGACCAAAGGACATGGTTAAAGAGAATCTCTAGTCATTGTTGTGTATACAAAGCCACCCAAAACCTTATGAAGTCTAAGTGAGGGACCTCTCAAATAGCATAAAAACATCCTTGTGACCCCAAAGTAATGACACCATCTCAACAACTACATTAATGCCACCCTACCACCATATCTTTTTTTGTGTTTTTTTTCAATTTTTCTTTGTTCGATGCCTGACAAATAAAGGCTTTATTAGTATTGTCAAGCCTCCTGGACCAACCACATAACAACAATTGCATTCTTTATTAAAAGAATTAAGTAAAGTTTTTTTTAACCTTAGTAAAACTTAGAGAAAATGTATTACATGTTTAGCTAGGGGTTAATATGGGTCAAATACGTAATTCCTTAAAAAAAACCTTCAAATTCAAATCATTGTTGTGTATATGAAGCCGCCCAAAACCTTATGAAGTCTAAGTGAGGGACCTCTCAAATAACATAAAAACATTCTTGTGACCCCAAAGTAATGGCACCACCTCAACAACTATATTAATGTCACCCTACCACCATATATTCTTTTGTGTTTTTTTGCCATTTTCTTTTGTTTGATGCTTGACAAATAAAGGCTTTATTAGTGTTGTCAAGCCTCCCAGACCAATCACATAACAAAAATTGCATTCTTTATTAAAATAATTAAGTATTTTTTTTTTAACCTTAGCGAAACTTAGAGAAAATGTATTACATGTTTAGCTAGGGGTTAATATGGGTCAAATACGTAATTCCTTAAAAAAACCTTCAAATTCAAATCATTGTTGTGTATACAAAACCGCCCAAAACCTTATGAAGTCTAAGTGAGGGACCTCTCAAATAGCATAAAAACATCCTTGTGACCCCAAAGCAATGCCACCCTACCACCATATCTTCTTTTATGTTTTTTTTTTCCATTTTCATTTGTTTGATTCTTGACAAATAAATGCTTTATTAGTCTTGTCAAGCCTCCCAGACCAACCACGCAACAACAATTGCATTCTTTATTAAAAAAAATCAGTAAAGTTTTTTTTAATCTTAGCAGAACTTAGAGAAAATGTATTACATGTTTAGTTAGGGATTAATATGGGTCAAATACGTAATTCCTTAAAAAAACCTTCAAATTCAAATCAACGTATTAAAAATGGTTCTAAGCTTAAAATGTTCGCTATCATCGCCCTGCCCTCCCCTTGTTAAGAACAATCTCCTAGTTGGGTGGTTGAGTCCTAATAAAACTATCACTATCATGCATGTTGTCAAGAGTTCCCCACCTCTGTAGGATAAGAATAAGTAGTCGCTTATGAATAAAAAAATCTCCTCTTATTAATAAACTTAATTAATTACTACAATAACCCACCCATTATAACTAATTACTAACTTATACCATTACAGAACTTTGGGGATAATTTTTTATTTGCAATTAATTATAACTTCTATTAACCATCGACTAATAAAAAAATACTTCATAAATTCAACTAAACCTTAGAAATAAACTAACACTTGGTTGATTATTAATATTATACTAATTTCTTCGCACCATATTAATTACTAGGTTGTACCATTACAAAACTTAAGTATCTTGACACAAAAATAAAGAGGAGTCCAAGGCAATCGAGTTTATTGAAATGTTTACATACTAAAAGTTTTGAGCATCGATGCTCTTTTTTAATTTTTTTATTATTTCTATTTTTATTGAAATGTTTACATACTGAAAGTTTTGAGCATCGACACTCTTTTTTAATTTTTTTATTATTTCTATTTTTATCGAAATGTTTACATACCTAAAGTTTTGAGCATTGACACTCTTTTTGAGGTACTTGAATAGGCCTGATAGCTTAAATGTTTACATAGCACGAGGCCCTTAAACAGGCCTGACAACCTTAAATGTTTACTTAAATAGGCCTGTCACAGTACATTTTTCCTCGAATTTTTCCATACAATCTTGCAGTGAATTTGGATATTATTGTTGTCCACCGCCACTCGCATAGTCATCATATATTTCATATTTCTTCTATGCTTGAATGCAATTTAGTCATCATTGAAGATACATATATTCTTTACTGGTTCACTGGTTGTTGCGTGTTCACTAGTTTGTTGGTTCGTCGGTTATTGCTTGTTGTTGTTTGGTTCAACTTTGCAAGGTTGAGGTCTTGCACCTGCAATTTGACCTGTTGGTGCTTGCTCATTGGTTTGTTGCTTGCTGCTTGCTTTTGTTTGCTTCAACTTTGCAAGGTTGGAGTCTTGTACCTGTAGTTGGAGTTGTTTTTGCACTTTGCAGGGTTCAGGTCCTGCACCCGCAATTGGACCTGTGATTATGTCATTCATAATTGACGAGTAAGTTTCAATACCATAGTTTCATTCATATTCGTTGTTTGTCTATTTACAATTTGTAAGTAAGAATGTTTAAATATTTCCACTCGCATAGTCATCATATGTTTCATATTTCTTCTATGCTTGGAATGCAATTTAGTCATCATTGAAGATACATATATTCTTTACTGGTTCACTGGTTGTTGCTTGTTCACTGGTTTGTTGGTTCGTTGGTTGCTATTTCTTCTTGTTTGGTTCAATTTTGCAATGTTGAGGTCCTGCACTTGCAGTTAGACCTGTTGGTTCTTGCTCACCGGTTTGTTGCTTGTTGCTTGCTTTTGTTTGCTTCAACTTTGCAAGGTTGGGGTCTTACACAGACAGTTGGATTTGTTTTTTTCACTTTGCAGGGTTCAAGTCTTGCACCCACAATTGGACCTGCAATTCTTTCGTTCATCATTGACGAGTAAGTTGCAATACCATAGTTTCATTCATATTCGTTGTTCACTGTTTACTATTTACAGTTTGCAAGTAAGAATGTTTAAGTATTTATTCATCATTCTTATCCAACAGACTTTCCATAGAGGTTCCCATATCTTTTTCTCCTGCTCTTAAATTTTCCTCCAATTTTTTCCTCGGGCTCTGCACCATCTGCATGCCAATGTCGTCTACACAACTTCGACTGTCATTTTTTCTAGCATTACGAATCTCGATCCTTTGTCGTATGTGATGAAGTGGAAATCTGACGCCTCAATTGAATAAGGAAATTCTTTAGCCTTCATACCTTACCCTCGATGATATTCCCAACTTGCCCGAGAATGAGTACCTACCTATCCCGTATGGGATTCGAACCCTTGTCTTTCACATGAAAAAGACGATGTCAAGCTTGTTGCCTTTGCAAAATGTTCTTGTAGGAAAATTGTAGGTAGGTGTAGAAGGGATAAGTATGATACAACGATAACCAAGCTACAACAAAATTGCACACCATTGCCAGGCATTATCCATCTTTGTTGGTGACATATTTCAGTAAGTTATAAAGAAAACAGTTCCAGGACCTAGAATGCAAATCCTGGGTAGTTCTTTGTCATGTTATTGTACTTTGCAGGGTTGAAATCTTGCACTCACAATTGGACCTGCGATTCTGTCGTTCGTCATTGACGAGTAAGTTTCAATACCATAGTTTCATTCATATTCTTTCTTTATTGTTTACTATTTACAGTTTGCAAATAAGAATGTTTAGGCATTTATTCATCACTCCTATGGTGCAGACTTTCCATAGAGGTTGGAATATCTTTCCCTCCTGCTCTTAAATTTTTCTCCATTTTTTTCTCCAAACTCTGAACCATATGTATGCCAATGTTGTGTGCACAACTCCGACTGTCATTTTTTCTAGCATTACAAATCCCAGTCCTTTACCTTATGTGAAGAAGTGGAGATCTAACGCCTCAATTGAATAAGGAAATTATTTAGCCTTCCCACCATGCCCTCGATGATATTCCTACCTTGCCCGAGAATGAGTACCTACATGCCTTTGCAAAATGTTCTTGTAGAAGAAAAAGATGTTGAGATGGTGCTAGCAAGAGTAATTTTCCGTGGATTGAAAATTGCAATATTCAATCTCTATGCTGCTCCGCGTGCAACATTATCAACATATTGAATGCTTTTTCAAATGCATTACACCATTTACATCTAAACGAAACCATTACCATTCTAGGAGACTTCAATGTTGACATGCTACAAAATAGTACCATAACAAAAGAATTGGAAAACTACATGTGCAATTACAATCTCCACTTTCTTTTGGTTAAGATAAAGCATGTACAAAACACACTTATTGACCATGTATGGTCAAATGTGCCCATTTCACAATACACCATTTTTATCTTATACACATACCGGTATGACCGTGATACAATTTGTCTTGTAGTTGAATTATGAAATATACATCAAACATATTACAAAATCATATTTCCATGTCTCAAAGCATATCTGGATACTTTGTTGCACAAAACCAAATCATTCAGGTAGGATCATCCAACTTCTTAATATTTTTTGGCTTGTAATATATTTTGACCAGGAAAAATTCTATATAACCACAACCATGGATCAAGAAAACAAAGGTTTGTGCTTCTAACTCTATCTTTTATTCTATTCCTTTGATTCTCATTTATTGTATGTACATATTATCTGTTTTCCCTTACATACCAACTTACATTCATGTTCATTGTATTTTGTGCATTCCCACATTGAAACAAACATAATAACTGGAGAAGACGGAGGACTCTTAACCACAAATGTAGAAGAAGAGATACAAAGGTGCATTTTTCTACTCTTATTTCATATTCCATTGTTTTGTATTTCATTTATTGTCTGTATATTTATTACACTACTTTGCACCTAATTTATTGTATGTAGATACTACATATCTTCCTACATAATAACTTATCTTCATGTCAACTGTACTTTATGTACTGCTACATTGAAATAAATAGAACTGTATTTATTTTTTCACATGTCTTTCTACATACCAACTTACCTTAATGTCCATTGTATTTTTTGCATTGCTACATTGAAAGAAACAGACTAGTTGGACAAGAGGATGAAATCTTATATGCCACAGCAGAGGAAGCTGAAGTACAATCTTTGAAAAGGTATACCAATAGTGATAGTAAATCAAACACACAAAACGAGTAGGTGGATAAAATATTGGACTAGAAATGATGATTTGGCAACAATGGGCCTTTTTTGAAACTTCTCGCTTCCGAAAATTGCCCTCCCCTTTTCTATTTTCTCACTCTCTTTTATCCCTTTTTTCCTTCTTCTATACTTAACCGAATTCCCCTTTCTTTTTCCCCTCTACTTTCCCTTTCTAGTTACTTAACTTAGTCGTTTTTCCGAAAATGTCTAAGTGTGTGGGTTGGCAGACTCACAGGTTCACATTTCTACTCATGCTTCTATATCATGAGTCCAACCGACCCCTTCCTCATTCCATACTTAGCCACTTTTTCGATCGTGGGTTCCCGGGATGGCGAGCTCAAAATTGTGCTTCTATTGTTCTGTGTCTTTCAAACAACACCTGGAGTTCCGCGATGTACAAATTAACAGTTGGACTCCTAGGCTGGCGGGCTCAAGACTGTGTTTCTATTGTTCTGTGACCTACAAACAGCGCCCAAAGTTTCACGATATACAGATTGACCGTCGGACTCCCCCATCATGCCCTGTTCTGTGTTACACATTTTTGCACTCAAAATTTTCGAGACATACAATTTGACCATCGTGTCCTCACGTCCCCTGAGTATCCCTTGACACCCTATTTCATACTCCATCCCCTTCGAGCCTATATGTGAAATCCAGAACAATTATGAACAATATACAATGCATATGCTTATTTAGTCTTTCTGATGTTCATGTACACATGCTTGCATCATAAAAAGTTGGATGGGTGACATGGCCATGAGTATTCAATCTTCACAAACATCAACAGAACGACAAGGCCAAAGGTAAATATTCATACAGTATGTTCTTGCTATGTTTACCAAACAAATATCTCGAGTTATTTATTCATCTATGCCATGATAAATATGTTGATGTCATTTACAACACATGCTTTTTAGTTCACAAGAAGTATCGACGAGCGTAAGTAAAATGCCCAACATAGTGCAAGCTCCGTAGACTAAGAGGTATGGTTACAAAATTCTGAACTGGATACTTCATCCAAATTGTGCATCTACTTGTACATTTATGCCAAAAAAAAAAATGATACAAACTGCCATTCGCATTACTTTTTCTGTTCAAAAAATGTCACCAGGTCTAAACTTATAACACCCAATATACTATCGATATAAGGCTTGAACAACCGCCAAACTGGACAAGTGTTCGTCGGGGACATAATGGTCGTGTATAATACCTACTTAGACAAGGAAAATAAAACTAGATGCATTATGTGTGCTGACGTGACAGACAACGAAGCCATGATGATAGTCACACTGACTATCCCTACACAACTTGTCTAGAAACATGCAGAAAAGATCTTGCTAGGTAATGGGATATGCATTACAAATTTTAATATATTACCGAAAATAGTATATGACCGTGGTGATTGTGACTGAATTATATCGCTCAATGAAACAAGTATTGTGGAAAAAGTTCCCACGGTTTGTTCAGAATATCATTTTGTACCGGACACAACAATCAACCAACTTGCACAGAACAACGACATTTACCCAATTGGAACCATTGGTGCAACTGTCACACTCACGAGAAAAGTTGGCTCACAACACATTCTCCATATAAAAGATGGAAAGTCAGACAACGACAAGGCAATGGTACCATTCTCCATATCCAGTTTTGTCCTTTACTTTCACATGCTCATATATCTCAATTATGTTACACAACTATTACACTGTTCCATGTTGCATCTACAATTGTTCAACACCTATTCAAATTTATTTTCCTCAATGGAACAACAATTGCATAAAGAGAAATTTCCAATTATGCTCTTAAAAAATATAACAAAGAAAAGAGATGTTAAAGAAAGGATCTTTCGCACAACCCAAGCAACATTTGTAACGAAACTACGAACAAACATAGTACAAGATCTCAAAAAACTAACTAGCTCGACAATTGTTGTACGTATACATCTACAATTCCATCCACACTTTGCACATAAAAATTGCCTTAAACAATTTTGTGCAGTTTTTTTGTTGTACACTTGTATATCATATTGTTCAATATATTAACTATTATGCTCACGTGCACAGGTTGAGGGTGTTTTGGTTGCAGCAAATGCGTACTCGACCCCCTTCGAGCATGTATGTGCCAAATGCAACTCTCTTTCTTCTGCCTCTACTTTCATAAATGATGGCACAATTGATTGCCTACGATGCAGTAAAAAATGCCCTTACATATATAAACATTGCCTC
>SNQJ01S0159619.1:7631-29468 GCA_010110895.2 Picea sitchensis | reverse complement strand
GTGTGCATTATGAAGGTGGCTGAAGTCAAAGTGCATTGTGAGGGTAGCGAAGATAACACATATTGTTAGGAAATATCACCAACCCCCGAACCCGCGGTAAGTCATAATAAATAAGACTAAGTTTGGAAAGTATATAATGGGTCACATGAAATATGGAAAATGAAAAGAAATATATGGGAAATAAATGAATTACATGAAATTTGGGAAAGGAAAAAGGGAAAATGAAATAAATAAATAAATGGGATAATGAAAATGGAAAGGAAAATAAAAAGAAATAGGAAAATAAAGGAAAAGGGAAATGAAAGTAAACGTGGAAAGGAATAAGGAAAAATGGCTAAGTGTGGAAAATGGTAAGGGGGAAACGAAAGTAATGAGACAATGGGAAAAATGACCAAGTATAAAATGAGAGAATGAATAGAGGTGAAGGGAAAAGAGATGAGAGAACATCTCCCTTAGAACATTTTTCATATTTTTTCTTGTAATACCTCCATTGGAATTCTAGACATGAGTATGTGTATCTTGGTCATGGAGACTATGATTTGATTCCGCAAAATGCATGGCAAATATGATATCGAGGGCTATGCAATGAACATATAATAGTTCAAATATATTCATCTTCCAATATCATTTTTTTTATCATTCTAGGAGCAGGAATATGTAGGTGACCAAATTTTGGTCAATGGAAAGTTACAATTTCATAGGAGCCTTACTTTTCCAAATGGTGGAAAACCACCAGTCTAACTCCACCTGCAAATGTGAATCAACTATAGCATAATCCATTGTATTGATAGTGATAATACCAGATTTGGTGTTCCAAGACCTAACAAAAGAATCTTTGTTTTGTTGTAGTGATATCTCATTGCTATGCAAACCAGAGACAAACACATTCCATTCATGAGCTAAAGGACCAGTTAAATTTAAATAATCTGCAGAGAACCATGTCGATGATCCACTTGTAGAGGACTCCTCCTCATGGAAACTCTGAGCAAGAAAAAAGATATTATGGTTGTTGAGAGAACTTAATAAATATTAGGACAATTTATAGTAGTCGTCGCCCCCCAAGAAACGGATCCAGTCCTATAAGGACCCTGGAACCATCTCCAATACACCACACTATCCAATTCTTCATAATAGTAAGGACAGATAAAAATCATCCCCAAATAGAAGACGCACCCTTACCACTAAGAGAGGACGATCTTAACCAAGAAACCAAATCAACACCTTTAATATATTTTTCTTTGATTACTTTGCTCCACAAACCATTACCGAAAAGTTCCCTCCAAAGGCTATTTAAATCTAGAGCATCAACCAACCAAAAAATGATCCTCACCCCCCAGCCACCCATTTCTTTGGGATGGACAATTTTCTCCCAACCTGCTAAATGAAATCCTTTTTTATCTTTGGCACCTAACTAGAGGAATTGGAACATGACTTTCTTAAGGAGAAAAAAAAAATTGTGGCACCTTCGCAAGTGTGAGCCAGTATATTGGAGTGCTTTGGAGGAAAGAGTTTAGAAGAATCAACCTACCACCCATAGAAGGCCACCGAAATTCCCAATTTCCAATGCACTTCTCTAATTTTTTAATGATCCATAGCCAGTCTGAGACTCTATATGCATTTGGTTTCAAAAAGAAACCAAGATATTTAAATCCATGATCTATCCTATCACTCTGAATACCAAATAAATTAGATATTTTTGTCCAAGCATCATCCATCATGTTATTATGTAAAAACCCATATTTCAGACAATTAACTTCCAAACCCGATGCCAGAAAAAAACAAATCACCAATCCTTGACCATAAGTAAAATGTCATCAACAAAAAACAAAGGGTTGATGGCATGAATTTGAGAAACCTTAATTCCAGAGAACAAACCTTCATTTTGTGCTTTCTTCGACAATATGTTGAATCCTTCCACAATAAGGAGAAACAACAGAGGAGATAAATTGAAACCTAGCCTTAATCCTTTTTTCCCTGAGAAAAAGTTTGTAGGAGATCCATTCATTAAGATAGAAAAATTAGTTGACTCAACACATCCCATGATCCATTGAACAACATCCCATTTGAGGCCAATTTTAATTAACATCATTCGCAAAAAGTTCCAGTTAAATTTATCATAAGCTTTTTTCAAATCTAGTTTAAGGATGAGAGCCTTCAATTTTTTGGATTTAATGGAATGCATACTTTCCTATGCTAATCCAACTGCATCAAAGATAAGTCTATCCTTCAAGAACCCAAAATTTTCACCTGAAATGCTTTCTGCCAGCTTGGATTTTACTCTATTAGCTATGAGTTTAGAGATGACCTTATAAACAAAATTGCATAGTGCAATAGGGAAGAAGTCGCTAAAGGATTGGGGAGGAGACACTTTAGGGATTAGTGCAATAAAGGTAGCATTGAAAGCACCTGAAACCTTACCAGAACCCTTGATTCTTCAACCGCGCTTAGCAGATCCTCACCCATTATATCAAAGCAATGGACAAATAATTCCTTGGTCCAACCGTCAGGACCGAGACTTTTGTCCCTAGCCAACTGAGAGATTGTGTGATCAATCTCTTGTAAAATAACTGACTTTCAATCTCATCATTGTCTACATCATTGAAGTAATGAGGAACTTCTTTAAGAACTTTTAATTGACCTCTAATATCATCTCCAAGACCATCTTTATATCAAGATTTGAATAATCCTAAGGCAGCCTTACTAACATCCTCTTGGAAGGTGACTTTAACCCCATTTGAATTATTAATCTCCCAAATAGAGATTAAAAATTTGCGTTGTTTGTCAAATTTATGAAAGAACTGTGTGTTTTTGTCTCCGCTTTTTAACCAAGTAGCTCTACTTCTAAGCCTCCATGTTTCTTCTTCTAGTCTAAGAATCTCCATTTTGAAATTATCTAGGAAAACTAAAAGCTTTTTATCTTCCATAGAGAAAAATTGAGATGGACAACCTAAAATAATATTATCAATTTTTAGTTCCCACACTCTTAATTCCTCCTTTAGATTAAGAGTCTTTTATTTTTTCCAATTAATAACCACATCTTTCAAGTTCTTAAGTTTGTGAGCCAGCAAGGACATAGCAGAAGAATCATTCCAAGAGACCATAATTTTCCACATGGATATGACCAATAAGTTAAAATCAGGTTCAAACAGCCAACAATGATTGAACTTGAATGGCACATTTTTGAGATTGCCTTCTTCTTCCAATTTCATGATAATAGGATTATGGTCATAAATATTAGAGTTGATAGTCCAAGAACGAGCCCTTCCAATCTTAGACAACAAATTTTCATCCACCAAAAAACGATCAATCCTTTTAGAAATTATGAAATTTCCACATCTGCCATTTCTCCAAGTGGGCTTAAGAGAGGTAGGGGAAATATCCACAAGGCCAGCTTCATTTATAATAAGATTGAAGAAATTGGCTAAAGGGTCAATCATGGCTTTGAACCCCCAAACTTCCCGAGAATAAAGGCAAAAATTCAGGTGTCCACCGATCAAAATATTTTCTTGACAAAGAAACCCTTTATCCGCAAGTAGGTTCCAAAACTCTTCCTTGTTTGCATACAGCCCATAACAATTAAGTAATTTAACTTCTGAGATGAAGTCGTAAACCCTGCCCACCATCAAAATTCCATCAAGGGTTTCAAAATCTTGCATATTAGCTTTGGATGGGTTCCACACTAAAATAAGACCTCCAGACAACCCAAGATAACTTAAAGCACATCAATACCAATTAGGGAAACATTCTAGGAAAAAGGATTATGCTCTGAATTTATCAACCATAGTCTCCTGGAAGAATATTATAACGGGGCTAACTTGAGCAATAATCCTTTTTAAGGCTAAAGCCTTGGGAGCACCCCCAACTCCCCTCAATTTTAAGGAAAGAATAATCATGAAAGAACCACATTATGTAGTTGTTGCACTCTAAGGGCCCCAAGAGAAGAGAAATTATCAATCAAAATAGGAACATAGTCAAGAGGAACATTCATCGAATCTAAAGTATCCAAGGGAGCTAGTCCTCCTTTGATAGCCCCGAAACCTTTTTCTTATTCCTCCCTTTTGGCTTCTTCCTAATGGTCAAATTGGAGTCATCTTGAAGAAAGTTCTGACGGTTCACTATCTTAAGAGGTTCCATCTCCAAAGCCTCCTTGAAGGAAGGAGGACGTGAAGGGGAAAAAATATTCTCAGTGGACTAGGGTTTTGAATGGGCAAAGGGATAGGCAAATCATCTAAAATATCTAAACCATGAGGCACACTAACATTTTCATAATTTGAAGGGATATTAGGAACTAAGTTTGAGGAGAGAACTTCAGGAACAGAGGGCTTAAGAGGCAATGGAGGGTTATCAGACTCGCCCTAAGAAGGTTCACCCTTTGAAGACTCAGAAAGATATGATTTGAATTTTTGCAATACAATGTCCCAAAAAAACCCAAATATCTCCACCAACCATTCTTCATTTTTTACTAGGGATATTAAATCTTCCTCGGATGATGAATTAAAAAAGATCAGGAAAAATATGTGCACCTTACCAAGAAAAGTTGCAGGATCGAAATTCCTAACATAAACTGAAGTGCAATCGCCAAATATTTTGGAATAGAACCCCAGAGCATAAGAAGTGGTGTCATGGGCTGTAGCAGCATCAAAGCCTACATATTTCAGAATTTTTTCTTTAAGATGGCCCGTCCTTTTACAGATTATACACCAAAAAGGCTCCCTCTAGTAATCTAACTACTGGAAGAAAGAGACCCTGTCGTAGAAATTTTCCAGTTCCGTAGGGAGCCCTAACTCCATATCTAGCTCGACCAACACCCACGTCATGCGCTTTTTATTACATATCAGTGCATTCTCATCAAAGAAGACAAATCTCCCTATCGAGTTGCCTATGTCTTCAAAAACCTGGAGCTCCAATGTTCTATTGGGAAGTCTGGAAAAAAAGGCTAGAAAAGGCACTTAGGGAAAGAATATTTATAAGGATTGAAACCAAGATCCCATTTCTTAAGCATCAATAGACTTTTACCAAGAATATAGGGAATGTCCAAGATTTTCTGTAGATCCCCCTCTTCAAGAAAATGAAATACAATCCAGTAATTTGATAAGAGACTGAATCTTAGGCAGCACCCCATGAGCAATTTCCAGTAATCTATCAACCATTTTTTGAGCATAGGAACAATTATCCTTACATAGAAGAATTTTCCAACTAAAGCTTGAGTAGAAAGTCCCAAAATCCTATCCATTGAGACATCCTTTCCCAACATCATGGGGATGCGGTCATGTCTTACTTTAATACTTCTTGCCTTCCTGTTTTATTTAGCCGGTTTCCCAAAGCTTTTGTTCTTCCCCTCTCCTCTTCTCTCCAAACTTCTAAAACCCTCTTGTAACATAGTAGTAACAGTATCCTTATCATGTACAGGAAGATTCACTCCATTCTCCTGAAAACCCCCACACATGCATACTATAGACCCTAAAATTGGATTAGCATATGGAGAAAAATGAGAAGGTCTTATCGCATTTCCTACCTCGAGGTTGTTCAGGCTCCTCGTGTGTACAACTCCTCCTAAAGACATAGAAAAAGTTTGATTAACCGCATGACACATAGAATGCTCTGCATTGTTCCTTAGGACATGTGTCTTTCCCGAAAGGGAAAGGTCACAGTAATTTTTGTACATATTTTTATAATGTTCGTCGGGTAAAAATAGACCCTCATTCCGCCAAAGCTCGTCCTTCTCCTCCCAATCGTTTTCAACCAAAAAAGTCCATGTCAATTGCCTAAATCTATAGGGATATATTTTCATCATCCCATATGCACTGACAAGACATTGTACATATGCAGCAAACCCTATCCATTTTGCAGAGCCCTATTGAGGGGTAAATGTGAAGGGTTAGACTTATCATCTTCCCTAAAGAAACTATGAGAAGGGATTTCAATCCAAAACTACAGGTTTCACCTTTCATTATTTTGATTAGCTAAAAGGGGCCAATTATCATGTGTTTAGGCTACTTTATTTTATAATTCATTGCACGATTTGCAAGTTTAACGACTTATCGTCTTCCCTAAAGAAACTATGAGCATGGATAGAAGCAACACGGGCTCTATTTTTGAAGGATATGGACTTTTCACTGTGGAGTTCGAGTCTGAGTTGGACCGGGTACAAGTTGCGAGAAAATGTCCCACTTTATGTAAGGTGTTAGATTATTTACAAACCCACGACAATGTTGGTTCAACCCATACAAGTGCTTTAATGGAGGCCTTGACATTGGTTGTATTGCATTATCTCCCCTCGGAATATAGGGGTTACAAAAGTTTGACAACAATTGACACCTCCTTGACCATGAAACATCTGAGTATGTTTTTACTACCTATGTTAGGATATGTATTTATGCATAATTAAACAAGGGTCTTCCTAGCCAACTTTATGAAATTGTAGTGAAACTTGCACAGAGAATCTAGCTAGCAACAATGAACACAAAATTTGCAAAGTTGAGAGACGAAGAGAAGAATTGTAGAGAAATAATGAAAGAATTGTTTTCCACACTAATTAGCACTCGAAGAGTGAATAATTTACAATATATATAAGCTACATGATCAAAATAAAGTGTCATATTAGTCTTCTAGAGAGATGTGTACATACAATGATAGAAACCTGAGTGAATTTCCACCTAGTCCAAGTTAATTGGACATGAGATCATTAGTTAAGTAGCTAACAAAAGTGTAGTGGAGAGAATATCATGCATGCACATGTGTAGCACTCTCTTAGCCTCATGCATGTGAATTGTGCCCTCCTATTGATGATTCCAAGGTGAGCATGCAACATTTGGTGATAATACTGAGGCTTCCATGTGAGACTCAATTCCACTAGTCTAACTAAAGTGAAACTAGGTAATGATTAAAGAGGATGTGGCACCCTCATCTAGGGGAGAATATCTTAGACCAAGGTACATCCTCAACATAGGCTAATGAACATAGGAATAGAAATACTAGGTGGGTGTGTAATATCTCCAATACCCCCCTTGAAGTAATACTAGGGAGTACACAATGAATGGGTCTCAACAAGAAGCCATGTTAGGTACCCATTTGACAATGCATCTAAGAAACATAGAACACCTAAAAAGGTGGAAAGAGGGAAAACCATTGTTGGGTGCCAGTTTTGACTCTTTTTACTCAGCCCATTCACCTCTATTTTTTTTTATCTAAAACCCCTCCTTTTGTCTACTTTCACATGAATAATGGTACAATCAACATAAATAAGGTAATAAGTTGTTCTTTTTACGAAACTCTTAGTTTTGTCTTGTAAATAATATTAGAAGTCTTTTATTCACCAAAACTACTTGAATTTTAGTAATTATAGGAATTAATCTTGTTTTACCAGTTATTACAGGAATTCGTGATTAGTGTACTTTTTCTCACTCGAAAGGGAAAATTCCACCTAGAGGTACTTCATAAACATTAGAAGATGGTGATTTTCTTATTCCACCATCCACATAGCAGTCGGTACCCACTAGTCAACGATAGTCAAAATCGACACGGAGTTACTACAGGAAATCTGCAGGGAGTTATTACAGGAAATTCGTAGACTTAGCTGCAAATCTGCCAATTCACTCAAAGAATCAAAAATTCAATACGAGGAACGAAGAAGAAGTTTCAATTTAATCAAAAGATCAAAGATTCAATCCATAGAATCCCGGAGAAGTCATTTTCAGCACTAGAATGAAGATCTAAATTATTTTCCTATAATCAGTTTTGTAAAACATAGTATAATATGTAATTTTTTAGCAGTGATATTCAAAGGTGATTTGCGATCATATAATGAAGAATCTAGAATATTCAGAACATGGGTTTTGTCGAGAATGTGCCCATTTAAGTGACACGTGTGGAAGATTCCCCAAAAAGTGAAAGTAGTGGGTTGTATGAGCGTTTCTTCATAACATAATTTTCTAGATTTTCCTATGGCATCCGATTTTCAATTTTCTTAATGTGTACAATCCAGCTTGGATTTGATTGGTTAGTTCTAGGATTCAGGATTTGGTAAGAATATTGTGATTATGAACCAGAACTTCTTGTAACTGTTGAATTGTATAGAAGCATTAATACAATGGAGTTTTCTCTTTAATTGGTGAGTTATACCTTTCACACAATCTAAGTTTTACTTAACAACATATTCCATGAGGGCCCCCTGATCTATGTTGTTTTTTTGTAGATGATTCTAAAAGTTTCTTATATTACTTGCATTTGTTTGTTGTAGAATTAGATGCTCTGTTTTGATTTATTATATAATAAGAATTCATTTTAATTAGATTGTAAACAATGTTACTTTGACTATGTGATCTATGATTGTTCCGGATATAGATGATAAAGACAACAACGTGAGTGATTGATTTTCCATGCGATACAAACAATCATCACAAAAATATACTTAGAGTTGAACTATGTTGACAATTCCTTTATGTCTTTCTCATCATCTCATTTCCTTATTGCAATTTACCTTTCATTCAACCTTTTAACTCACATTTCAAATTAACCCTTGTTGGCCTTGAAGCTTGGTTGACTAAATCATAGTGCGTTTGAAAATAGACATAGTTTGAAGAAGTGAATGATTTACTTGTGATATGATTCCCTACCATAGACGGTCAAGTCTGAGTGATCATGACCAAAAAAAACAATTTCTATTTGTGAGTCTAGCATTTTACTGCTTTGATTTTAGTAGGAGTTCTTAGGCAATTTCAAGAGTAGTTCTGCACATATTGTGCATGTGTCTCATAAGTTTAATTATTCGGATTAATAATAAATGTTGAGGAATCTAGACCACTAGAACAACCCAACATTTTGGCTTCGTTGTCGGGGAGGCACTAAAGGAATTACTCTTGAAATTGCAAGATTTTCGTTGTTTGCTTGATTTTCATTTTCGGTTATTCAAATTTGTGTTTGCATTTTGTTTTTCCAACATTTACAACTTGGAGGAGGATAAATGGTAAGACGTAAAGGCGCCCTCACTTCAGGATTTATAAAAGGGTTCTAGACCGATGCATCCACTTTAGTGAGTATCTTTGAGCCCTCATTATGTTGGAACTGTAAGTGTGTTTCTATTTTTCTGCAAGTTTTTTTATTCATGGAAAAAACAATTAACTCCTGTCAACAGACAACCTGGTGACAGCAAGGTCTTAGTAGTGTGAGGGAAATCAAGTAAATGATTATATTTTTCTTTAAGTTTGTTTAGTGTGGTGTGATTGTTCCATATTTTATTTATTTCTTTAAGATATAGAAAGTCTTTGTTTTTGTAAAAAAAACCATGTGCTAATCCATTTATGAGCAGAACCTCTTGACCAGCAAAAGAACTTAAAGATGTCCAGGAACTTGTTGAGCAAAGAAGGGATTATTACTACAAGGAAATTCTTCAATACTTGACCCAATTTCAGAGCCATAACTAAAGAGAAAACTACTTTTCAAGAAGAGTAGAGAACCCATGAATGAATATAGAAAGAGGCACAAGAATCATGGACATTAGTTGATGAAGAAAAATTGTTTGAACCTGAAATTGAAGAGTTTCTTGCATGTATGCCCCCAGATTCTATGTGCGAGGAGTAAATATCAAAATACTTGTGTGGCATGGTAATGGAAGATATTGAACAAGGAATCCTAGGAAATAAATATTACATTGAATCTTGGTTCAAGACAATCATCAAGCCCCAACACTCCATTATTCAACAATACTTGGCACTCAATCCATGTGAACAGTTGGCCTCTCATATATTGGTGTTTATTAAAGTATATTTTTCAGATCTAGATAGGGTTACAATAGAGATCTTGTTCCGTAAATGGTTGCACTGGAAATACTCATACTTGAAAAAAATTGTTTTTTTTTCAAATAGGATAGGGTGGCATAGGAAAATGAATAAATAAATAAAGGAAAAAATAAGCTTTGTTGTGAAAACCGGATTTTTCGGTGCAGCCTAGCAGGATTCTAGTCAGTAAACCAGGCAACTAACTAGACATATTCCAAATAAAGCATGTTGATGATGTCTCTTCAATTTTATGGTTCTGAAAAATTATTGGTTTTGTGCTCAGTTGGATGATGGGAGATACATTAAGGCTCTCCTTCTAGAAATGTTTAACCCATCGCCTCCAACACATTTTATGGGTTTAAAACTTGAGACATTCTTGGTACTCTGGAGCTTACATGCCTCAATGGAAGGTATCCCTGTCATCTACTAAGGAAATACATCAATGTTTCTTAGTAGGTGAATTCTACAGGCCACTCGACTTCAACAAATCTATTCGTGACTGATAGAATGTACCTAGTGCCTTGATGTCCATTGACATCAAAGGTGGGATATCTCGCATTGGTTAATGACCCTCCTCAATGGTCGATAATATAAAGAATCATGTTATGTTCGACACCAACACATTTATTCACATATGCAGGGTTGCACAAGAATGGATGTGGATGAAGACCTTGTAGTTTAGTGACCATTACAAGATTCTTGAAAATATGTAAGTTAAGACAATTTCCAGCAGTAGTAGCATTTCAACCCTTGGTAACAATAGTTCAGTTATAACAACATATTAAAGATTGTTTCAAGTTCCTCCAAACAATTATCCTCAACGCAGTTCAAATTTATCGCAACAGCCACCTCAAGAGAATAAGAAGTGCATTCATCCCTCAATCATTGTTAAAGAGTATCCATGCACGTATCAACTTCCTTACTTCATTTACATGAGGACATGCAAAGATCTCAGTGTCAGGGGAGAGAAGCGACAATTTTTAGACCTTCAAGCGAGAAATAACAACATAAATTTCCTGTAATAAAAGACTTCATTCATATCAGCAGAAAATTATAATCATTTCCTGTAATAAAAGAAGAAATTTCAATAATTGAAGATTGGTTCAACAAAATGTGCAGAATATTAAAAGTTGAACCAGATTAAAGAGTAGCATAAACACTTGTTTCAAGCATCTTCAAAATCATCATCTTCAACATCATTCTTTCAGCATCAGCAAATTCTTGGTAATGGTAGGTTTGGTATGCAAGGTAAGTGGTCTTTAAGTATTTTCACTTGTCAAAACCTGGAGTAAATCTTTAAAAAACAACTTATACATGTTATCTGTCATTTATTTCAGATTTATCCTAATTAAAATTTCCTAACTATTTTGAATTTCCCTATGATCATGATCCCTAAAACCTATCATCTACTATACATGACTACCATGCATAACCTTTATTTATGATGATTATGTTTTGGTCTCATAATCATGAGCCATGTGTCTATTGTCGATTTCCCTCATGATTTCCTATTCTTTTTGCCCAAAACCACACGATTAATCATCATTCACCATAATATCCATTTATATTCATTCACCATCACCATTTAACCACCCGCATATGCCAAAACCATCGAAATTTGAATTATTATGGCTTAAACGATAACCATAACTTGTTTGTGTTGCATTCTTCTTCTCATTTCATTCACTTTGCATTTATGCTAGTGTTTCATTCCTATTTATCCTTCATTTATGTTCACCCTGATGGTTTGAAACCGACACCCAAAACTTTGTTTAAACAACGTAGGAAAATGCCAGTAGCAATGTAGAAAAATCCCCCAAATAAAGGATAGATTTTTATCACTAAAATTTGGTTAAGATTATTGTATTAGACAAATTGAATAAGTTAAGTCAAACATGGAAGGAATTTTTACTTAGAAACATATTTCAAGAAGGGTCAATGCATGAGAATTCTGAGAATATTGAAAATCCTATAAACCCTAAAACAGAGGAAAATCATGAACTAGTTATTACTGGAAACATGGATAAAAAGAAATCAACAAAGTTTGTAATCATCTATCAAGGCTAGTCCTTTGAAATCAAGGAAGAAAAATAAACATAAACCAGGATTTCAAATGAAAGTTAAGGAGAATATAAATAAATCACGGGTTGATGAAAAAGAATAAATTTTTAATGAACAACAAATTCTTGATGAGTTGTCAGTTTATGAGGAAATTCCCGATGATGAGATTCTTGAAGAAGCAATTCAAGTTATCATTGCAGATATTACTATTGATTCTTTAACTTCCAAGTTGAAAAAATTTAAAAAAGGAAGATAAGTAAATTAAAGTAAACAATACAAGGCCATAAGGATTGACAATGAAAAAGATTAATGAGCAAATTGTTCAAATCTGGGAGCAATATGAGAGACTCGAAAAGAAATATAAAGCCCTGGAGAAAGATGAAAGAAAGTGGTATGCTGAGAATATGAATACAATGCAACATAACAAGAGACCGCCAAATAGGCTCAAGAAGTACAAATCCAAAAGCAAGGCTCCTTCTACATCTATTGTTCCAGCACCATAGGACATTTAAGAAGCATCAAATATGGTTTTGAGAAATTTTGATCAATAGTTGCCAAACGATAAGAATGCATAAGGACATGAAAAATCTTTTGTCTGGGGCAGATGTTGGGTGACAGTTTTAACTCTTTTACCCAGCCCATTCACCTCAATTTTTTTTTATCTAAAACCCCTCATTTTTTCTACTTTCACCTGAATAATGGCACAATCAACGTAAATGAGGTAATAAGTTGTTACTTTTATGAAACTCTTAGTTTTGACTTGTAAATAGTATTAGAAGTCATTTATTCACCAAAACTACTTGAATTTCAGTAATTATAGGAATTAACCATGTTTTACCAATTATTACAAGAATTGGTGATTAACATACTTTCGCTCGCTCAAAAGGGAAAATTCCACCTACATGTACTTCATCGACATTAGGAGATGGTGATTTACCTATTCCATCGTCTGTATAGAAGTTGCTACCCGCTAGTCAACGATAGTCAAAATTGGAATGCACTTACTACAGGAAATTTGCAGGCTGTTATTACTGGAAATCTGCATGCAGTTATTATAGGAAGTTTGCATGCAAATATTACAGGAAATTCGTAAAGTTAGCTGCAAATCCACTAGTTTGCTCAAAGAATCAGGAATTTGATAGCATGAGCGAGGAAGAAGGTTCAGTTAAAGAAAAATATCAAGAATCCAATCCATATAATCGTGGAGAAGTCATGTTTAACACTAGAATGAAGATCTAAACGATTTTTATGTAATCAGTTTTGTAAAACAAAGTATAATATGTAATTTTCAAGCAGTGATATTCAAAGGTGATTTGCGGGCATATAATGGAGAATATCAAAAATCTAGAACATGGGTTTTGTCGAGAATGTGCCCATTTAGGTGATACATTATGAAGATTCTCTAAAAAGTGCAAGACGTGGGTTGTATGAGTGTTTCTTCATAACATAATTTCCCATATTTTCTTGTAGCGACCGATTTTCATTTTTCTTAATTTGTACAATCCATCTTGGATCTGATTGGTTAGTTTTAGGATTAGTTATTTGGTTATTGAACCTTTTATATAAATACATCCTCAGAGAACAATACAGAGATCAATGGGAGTAAGAATATTGTGATTATGAACTAGAACTTCTTGTAACTATTGAACTATACAGAAGCATTAATACATTGGAGCTTTCTCTTTAATTGATGAGTTAGATCTTTGACAAAGTCTGAGTTTTCCTTTACAACATAATCTAGGAGGCCCCCTGGTCTATGTTGTTTTTCTATAGATGATTCTAAAAGTTTCTTTTATTACTTGCATTTATTTGTTTTATAATTACATGCCCTATTTTGATTTCTTGTAGAATAAGAATTCATTTTAATTAGCTTGCAGGCAATGTTAATTTGACTATGTGATCTATAATTGTTCCAGATATAGATGCTAAAGAAAACAACATGAGTGATTGATCTTTCATCTTTTGTTCCAGACAAACAGTCATCACGTAAATATACTCAGAGTTGAAATATGTCAGCAATTCCTTTTTGTCTTTCTTATCAACTCATTTCCTTATTGCAATTTACCTTTCATTCAACCTTTTAACTCACATTTCAAATTAACCCTTGTTGGCCTTGAAGCTTAGTTGACTAAAATAGAGTATGTTTGCAAGTAGACACACTTTGAAGAAGTTAATGATTTACTTGTGATCTGATTCCCTACCATAGACGGTCAAGTCTGAGTGATCATGACCAAAAGAACCAATTTATGTTTGTGAGTCTGGCATTTTACTTCTTTGATTTAATAAGAGTTCTTCGGTAATTTCAAGACTAGTTCTGCACATATTGTGCATGTGTCTCATAAGTATACTTAACCAGATTGATAATAAATGTTGAGAAATCTAGACCACTAAAACAACCCAACAACCACATGGGAACAAAACCCCCCCTCAAAATACAATGTTGATTGGGATTGTTTCTTTGTAGTTGAGTTTTTCATTCCAAGGAGACCTCACAAATGAGTCAACTTTTGCTCGATGAAGTTTATGTTGAATATGTAGATGTTTGTATGGATCTGATGAAGTAAATGAACCAATGAGATGTCTATATCTATCCACTTGCTCCAATTGGGAGGGAGAGAATCAATGAGGGAATTGTGTTCCTCATTGTTGGTAGCTTCCCAATCAGGATTCCCTTCATCCTTTGCATGGGACTGAGGGTTGGATGCCATAACAATATAGCAATGCATGGGAATTATTGGTTATGTGGTTGTGAGAGCATGTGGATCTCTATCAAATTGGAATCTTGTCCTTTTAGGATCAGCAGGGTCGCCCGCAAGATCATCAGCTACTGGTAGGATGGATTGTGCCCATTTTGTTCTTGGTTCTGAATTGGAACCCACATGCTCATGCACTTATGAATTATATTCAAAAAATTCAAAAAGAAAATCTAAAATATGATTTGAATGACAAGAAGTATTTTCTCTGAAATCTACTTCAGGAGGAAGCCAAGAAGCTTGTTATTCTGGTGGCTTTTCTGCAAGCTTTGTCTTACCATTCTCCAGCATGAATTATTCAGAATCATCCTTTTTCCCCAAACAAGACCTCCAATTTGGTCCATACTTTAGCTCGAGTTGTGAATGATTCAACATGGAATAGTAATTCAAGGGAAATAAACATGCAGATAAGTCTGAAATCCATATCCTCTATGTTGAGAAAATGATATTTCTCATCTATGGAATTGGGATTTGCTTCAATTCCCTTGGTGATTCGATATAAGCCTCTATTTCTGAGAAGAAAAAAAATATTTGGCTTCCAATAGAAGTACTTGTATGGGGTAATAATGGTGGATGACGCAAAATTCTATCCTTTGTGATTGCTTCAATATTTTGTACCTGTAATAAATTGTTTGTGCACCTTCTTCCTAGCACCTGTGGGATCTCATACCATGTGAAATTGAAGTGAAACCTACACAGAGAATATAGCTAGAAACAATGAACACAAAACTTGCAAATTTGAGAGAAGAAGAGAAGAATTGTAGATAGAGAATGAAACACTTTTTTCCACACTAATCCACACTCAAAGAGTGAATAATTTACAATAGAAATAAGCTACATGCTCAAACTAATGCGCCATAGTAGTCTTCTAGAGAGACGTGGACATACATTGATAGAAGCCTAAGTGAACTACCATCAAGTCCTAGTTAATTGGTCATGCAGTCATCAGTTAACTAGCTCACACAAGTGGAGTGGAGAGAATCTCATCCATGCACATGTGTAGTGCTCTCTTAGCCTCGTTCATGTGAAGTGTATCCTCCTGGTGATGATGCCAAGGTGAGCATGCAACACTTGGTGATAATACCTAGGTAGTCATTTCAGACTTGACTCCACTAGTCTAACTGAAGTACAACTGTGTAATGACTAAAGAGAATGTGGCGCCCTCGTCTAGGGGAGAATATCTCAGACCAAGGGGTGCCCTCAACATAGACTAATGAACATACCAATAGAAATACTAAGTGGATGTGTAATATATCCAATAAAGTTATGTTGGAGAACAAAGACCAACATTGGACGTGACCCTTGAATTATGCACATAATGCCTTTCATTGCAAAGTTTGCTTCCACCGTGATCATTTAGTGGTTACTTATGCAAGGCAAAGTCTTCATATGCTCTAAAAGGAGAAAATAAGAAGCCTTTTTAGTGAAAAATCTCAAATATGGACAATCATTAGGTGGAGATAAAAATGACAACAATGGCCTCTAGACCCGCACCATCAATCATTGTTATTGGTCCAATGCTTAAGAAAATTTTATAAATGTAGTGTCCCCCACTACTGAACTTGGAGAAAACACACAACAATTAAAACCCATAATAAAAATAGTGAGGCAGAGATAATTGACTTATATTTTTAACCAAACGTGCAACTGGCTACAGGATATGAATGTTCCACCCAACTATATATTTATTGCTCCAAATATCAATAGAAAATCACCCCTGAGATGGGGATACAAATCCACAAGAAATCATTGTTTCTCCATTGTCCACACATAGCCCAATTTTAGCCACAGCAAAATGTCCTTTCCTACAACTATCCTAATCCTCCATCTATTTTCCCTTCAACTTCCACAACCCAAGGAATGGGATCCCCCTTCATTGCACACAATCCCTCAAGCCTTCCCACTTCCCTCCAGGACTCCAACACAAGTTGGCTCGGAATCTCTCTTGTTGGGGACTCCAAGGATGTCAGCTATAACATGAAAAACTCATAGCAACATCTCACTTCTATAGGGAAAACTCTCATTCGAAAATTTCACTCTACATGCCTAATAGCATGTTTCTTCATGAATTTACAGCTCCAACAAGTTATTTCACATGCCCACTATGGTTTCCTTCAAGATTCAACACACATAACCCTCTTATCCAAAAATATGCATACAAAAATGGCTCTCTTTTCCCATACGAAATTTCTTATTTTCCCTTGCTTTCTTGACTCTCACTCTTCCCCAAAAGGATTTACTTGACTCTCACATGTTCATCATGCTTTCTTGTACTCATCCCATGCTCTCAATAAGTATGTGAGGTGACTTCACACACCAACCCTCTTACATGTATTCAATGATTGGGGCTTGGAAACACTCCAAAGGAAATAGAAGGCGCATACACACTGATAATTTTAGAAAGTGGGTTGAGATTAATATACACGGGTAATTCTCCCCTTGGACCCCCTCTTAGACCCTCCCCTTATCTTATGGAAACTTAGCCCCCATTACTCCGTCTGTGTTCCTTTGCAATCAGTGATACAATTATTTTATTATTATTGATATACAATGTTTACATATTACATCATTGTGTCCATGTCCATATATAATATTTACATTATACATCACTAAAATGGGGATTAAAAACAAGGATGTTACATTCCCCTCCCCCTACAAATTGCACCGTCCTCAGTGCACAACACCATACTAGCATACAGATACAAAATTTACATCATAGTACTCGGTACTTTTGCAAGTTCACAACTCCTTCAGTAATTCCAACCAACAATCTCCCACTCCCCTAAACCTACACAACCCAAGGAAGTGTACCACCTTATCTACATCGCAACCCCTTAGGCTATACCACTTCCTTACCAAGACTTCAGCACAAATCAGACAAAAAATCTTTGAGACCAAAATGGAGCCTTTCACACTTATATACCATTATATATTCAACTTGGTAATTTAGCTCAAGTGGATGAGTGTCGTTGTTTGCTCGAATGAGGTTCTGGGGTCAAATATCCGGCCATGAGCCTGTTTAGGGCCTCACTTGATGTTCCCACTAGGTTAGGCCCATAATCAGGCCGAACGGTTTACCTTGTTTACCATCCTCGAAATGTGGGGAAGTACTCGGGGGTTTCCCGTGTTGTATTCCCAGGAAAAAAAAAATCTTGGTGGGTTAGCTCAAGTGGATGAGTGTCATTGTTTTCTCATATGAGGTTCCAAGGTCGAATCCCTAGCTGGGAGCATGTTTAGGGCCTCACTTGATGTCCCCACCGAGTTAGGCCCATAATCGGTCCGAACGGTTTACCCCGTTTACCATCCATGAAATGTGGGGAAGTACTTGAGGGTTTCTCATGATGTATTCCCATGAAAAATATATATACAATTATACATTTAACTTTCTTCAAATTTTTCAAGAACTTGTGAGTAATCCTCTTGCATGGTCTCTTCATGCTCCAATGTAGCATATTCAGATCCACTGAACCCTTTTTCCAGTCTAGGATGCGTACTAGTTCCACCCGAGAGTTCCATTCGTGCTCCACCTAGATCATTGTCCAATCAATTATGTGGTTAGGACCATGCACATATTTCTTCAATAAAAATAAAAATAATATATTATGAATTCTTATGGATGTAGGTAATGCAAGCATGTATGTAACTGGGCGTATCTTCTCTAAAACTTCAAATGGCCCACAGTATCTCACTTCCAACTTTGGGAAATTTCCTAATCTTAGCGAGCTCCTTTTAGCTTTTACTTTTAGAAACACATGCTCACCCACTTTTAATTATGTATATGTCCTACTTTTATCTGTATAGCTCATTTTCATGTCATGTGCAACCTTCAAATTACATTTTATCTCTACCATGTGATCTTCCATTTCCTTTAGTAATTATGGCCCAATAACTACTATGTCTATTGGGTTGTCCCAACTTACTGACATGTTACATTTCCTTCCATACAAGGCTTCAAATGGATCCATCTTAAATGATTTTTGATACCCATTATTATAAACAAACTCAACTAGATGAAGGTAATATCCCACTTGGAAGGCTTTTCCGTCAAATACATTCTTAACATATCTTCAATTATATGGTTATTCCTCTTTGTTTTTCCATCTGACTCTGGATGATATGTTGTACTGAAATTCAAGTTAGTCCCAAATCCCTTCCAAAAGTTAGAAATGAACTTGGGATATATATCTGACACTATTGCCTTAGGCACACCATGTAGCCTAGAATTTTCCTTCATATAAATCTTTGCAATATTGGTTTCCTTGTGTTGATGCTTGGATTCGTTAGGACCGAAATGACAACCTCATGAGGACATTAGTCCCCCTTCATTTTTAGAGATGTGGTTCTCCTCTTTCGTTAAAATAAATATCTTTGAATATATTGGAGTAGGGAGAGTGCTACATAGCAAATCCCGAATCTTGATTGCTTGGATTTAAATGAAAATGGTGTTGGATTACTGAGAGGGGGGTTGAATCAGTAATAGCGTAATTATAATCATTTTTCTTCAAATAATCCAAGTGTTATATCAATGTAGAATTATTATCCAATAATGAGCAATAAGAAATGAACAATCACACACATACCACGGTACCACCAATGTTTTATTGGAAACCAAATTGGGAGAGAAAACCACATAATGTTTTTCCTTATATGTCTTGAAGAATTACATTCATTTGAAGCACCATCCTTATATGTCTTGAAGAATTACATTCATTTGAAGCACCAACTTCCTTTGTTTTCTAGCTACAACTGGAAGGAGACTCCAACCCCCTAGTTTCTTAGGATACAACCTAAGGGAAGCTCCAACTCCTCAATTCTCTGGCTACAACCAGAAGGAGGCTACAACCCCCTATGTTCTTCGGCTACAACCACCTGTCCTTGCCCCGTCCAACCGCCCTGAAATAGAAGTCGAATGATGGAACCATTGTCACACTATCACTGTGATATATATCATTGTAAACATGTAACAATAAACCTGAACCATGCATCAACCTGTACCTCAACCTGTAATCAACCGGTACCATAAACAAGTGCATCAACCATGCACCAAAATGTACCATAAACAAGTGCATCAACCATGCACCAACCTGTACCAAACAATCTGTAATCAACCTGTACCATAAACAAGTGCAACCAACCATGTACCAAGTATGTACCAATCATATGTCAAATACTCATCAATATGTACCAACATCATCAACTATACACCTCATGTATGTGTCAACTCATCAACTACTTGTCTCAACCATGTACCCAACTTGTACCTCAACCAAAAGCCCTCATCAATTTCATCGTCCAAATATGATTTATAACTTTGTAATAGACCTAGTGTATATTATCACATACCTGCAAACTTTCCTTAACTTTAAACAACAAGAGACTAGCATTTACATCAAACTTTTATTTAGTCTCACGTGACTAGTTTTGGATTAGTCAATAACCCTAACTTGAAATAATCATAACTTTGTACCTGTAATGAATAAAGATCTGAAACTAATACACAAATTTATTCAGTGTGTTTTATTCAATTCCTCCATGTGTCACTACTTAGAACCTCTCAGAAAAGTAGTTATAGCAAAAATGGCATACTTTGTTGAAATCTAGCTTATTCTAGAAAACGACCTTGTAGAGCATGCCCCGCATGGAATGTTTCTTGAATCGATCTGAAACTGTTACACAGAATAATAAAGAATGTACTATAACCAACACATTTTGTCTTACTGAATTTGGATATGTTATGAATAAGTTATGACGTTTTTACCCAAAACACTTGTTTTTGACTAGTTTCGGGACTAGCCACAAACCCTATTTTCCACGGAGTGTAAATCCAAAAATACAATGACCCACAAGCTGAATTTGTTATCATAGATACTTGGATATGTTGGCTCAATGGCATATCAATTTCACGGTTTGAATCATTCTAGAAAAATTTTTATCTCGAAAATGGTGAAATGACCTGTAAATAACATACCTTAGAAAGCATCATCAAAAGAATTTATCCTTCCTTGAATTTCGGCCTTATTTTCTTCACCTTCCCTCAGAAATTCAGCTTAGATATTCTCTGGTTACCTCAGACACCTATAGGTATTCAATATGCTTAAGTTTATCTAAAATGAGAGAGTCTTACCTCTTATTTATACTCTCCAAGTAGCTTCCTTAAAAACATCTTCTAGGTCACTTTGCCCACTTTCCTTATTTAAGGGTTAACACACTTCTAATTTCTCCATTAAATATATTATTTAAATAAAAAAATTTAACCCTCGAGAAACGTGTCATGTATTTAGGTGGTTTTTTCGACACATGGTTTTCTATTTTCGGTTAAGGAATTAGGGTTTTGGACTAATCCAAGTCATTGGGTTAGGGTTTTGGATGCCGCTGGCTCCTATATGTATATTGTATTGTAAACAATGTAACACAATGAATGAATATAATATATGCTGGTTTTCCCAGTTTGGGTTTCCAGGGGAAAAATCTCTATGTAATGTTTGTATTTGCCATTATATATTTTCTGTTCTTTCCTGAATATCTATTTACAGTAGACATTGTACAAGGTTAGAATTTACATTTGGTATCAGAGCTTTATTGGCTTCAGGGGGACGCCTTTGTGGTCAAGGGTTTGGCTCGGGACTGTGATAAGCCTTGTTACAGTGGGAGATATGTGGTATTGTTTTTCAGGTGAAAATAAATGGTAAGCAATTCAAAGATGGAGATCGAGAAGTTTAATGGGAAAAGATTTGAGTTGTGGAAGCTCAAGATGGAAGATCTTTTGGTGGACAGAGATCAGTGGATCACGGTAGATCCAGGTACTGCACCTACAGGAAATTCTGCAGATGACTGGAAAAATATGGATCGGAAGGCAAAGAGCACAATCTGACTATGTCTCTCCAATTCAGTATTACTTAATGTGTCATAGGAAGCTATAGCCAAGGATTTATGGGAAAAGTTGGGGAAGTTGTATCAGTCTAAGTCCCTAGAAAATAAACTATTCCTAAGAAAGAAGCTGTATAACTTGAGGATGAGAGATGGAGACTCAGTGGCAGAGCATTTGAACGACTTCAATACTGTGGTAAGTCAGTTAGTATCTGTTGAGATTAAAATTTTAGATGAAGATAAATGTATTAGTTTGTTGTGTTATTTACCAGACTTGTGGGATAGTCTGGTTGTGGCCATAGGTAGTAATACAACTTCATTGAAGTTTGAAGAAGTGGTCTCATCCTTGTTTTCGGAGGAGATGAGACAAAAGAATATGG
>SNQJ01S0159617.1:0-21838 GCA_010110895.2 Picea sitchensis | reverse complement strand
TCACTGAGCAAAACTTCCATTCTCTGAGCAGTCGTCTTGGAGTGAACGACACAGTTGCCTAGCAACTATCAGTTCTTTGTTTTACATACATTATACTTTGAGGGGGGGGGGGTTCCCATGGAGTTTTCCCTCTTTCCTTGTTTATTTCAGTGTATCTTTTGTATTTGGGTACCTAACATGGCCTCGTTGCCGGGACCCATTCTTTATTTTCACCATAGTGAAGTTCAGGGGGGGTGTTGGAGATACTTCACACACACCTACGAATTCTTTTTCCTAAGGTTTTCCCTATGTTTACTATTCATTCAGTCTCCTATAGTCTAAGGAGAATATTCCTCTAGGAGAATATTCTCTTCAGTTCACACTTCAGTTTGATCAGTTGAGTGGAGTCTAGATGCCACATTGGGATCATCACCATGCAACATTGGGATCATCACTAGCTAATGCACATTATCCTTGGGATCATCACCAAACTAGCGCATTACTCCTAATTCCCTGATCTCCTCCTCACTTCACTCTGTTTCAGTCAATTAACTGAAGACTGAGAGGCTAATTAACTCAGACTAGATGGCATTTTACTCCTGTAACTGCCTGAGAGACTAGGCTAGGTGGCAGTTTACTCCCATAACTGTTGGTGTGTGTCCAGATCACTCTAGACCACCACTATGGCGCATTGGCTTCTCTTCCAGTGCGCATTAGTTGAGTTATACAAAGTATATCATGTGTAAATTATCATTCATTCATTTGGTTAATGAGAATTCTTCCATTATTTCTCTCTTGTTTCTCTTTTCTCATATTTTCTCTGCAAATTCTGTATGTCATTTGCTAGCTAGATCTTTTTTTGTGCAGAATCAACACATTTACATTCTTTTCTTCTGCAATCTACTCCCTGTTGGGATATTTCTGCTCTTTTCCTTGAATAGTCTTGGTTAGGTTCACCTTAAGCTTCTTGGATAATTCAACATGCTACAGCAGCAAGATTTTTGTTCACGGTGAATTATGAACATGTGCATTCTACACATTACTATTTAGACATCAACATAGTCAACATTCATTTGTTAGTCTTCCATTCATGCATTATGTTTTAGAATGTAATCCAGGATTCTTATATAGATAGGCTTACATCCCACTGCCCAATTCTCAGCAGTCATTAAGGTTGTGACTCGGTTCTCCTGACAGAGTCTTTACACGGTTCCTCCACAGGGAGCTCCTTCAGCATGCAACTCTTTCGCTGCACACCCATCATTATCTGGAGTGGCCTTAACTTCATTATTTCAGAGGTTTACTCAAAAGTCCATAAGGGATCTAAGAATGCATCTTTATTATGCATCCATATTGTTCATCCACACATATTCATTGTTATGTTAAATTACATCCATAATGCACGTAACCACATGCATCATCATAAGCATATGTGTGTCTATTGTTATCTCCTAGCCTAGGAATAACTAAGGAGATCACATCGTGAGGCCCACAGGTCCCAGACATGGAGTACCGAGAGCCAGACGACTTGAGCATGGCCCCAGAGGGCCCCTCTTTTCTTCAGTGCAATCCAGCTATCACCAGCAGCAGTATCCATCACACCAGCCTAGTCTTGAAGTAACGGTGAGTCTTGCTCCATGAGGTAAAGAGTCCGAGTATCTTGGTATGTATCACTCTGATTTTTGAAGCACTTGAATATGTTGTATTGAATCCTTCTTCATTTCATAATGTTTTCTTGGAAATTATGCTCTTTGCCTCGTTCATACCTGGAAGGGTGACATGGTGCCCTAGTAAGTTGATTTCCCTTTAGGATGGGTTGCTACTGGGTGGATCTGTGAAAAGTCATTGTTCGTTCCCTCCGTACTTACCACTTTCCATCTTTATTCCTTGCATCTCCCCTATCCTTGTTTGGGCATTGGGATTGGCTACACTAGGAAGGGTTGTAGCTTACCTTGTGGGAAGAAGGGGCGAAAGGCCCAGAGAGTAGAAGTAGCTTGCAAGAGTTAAAGGCCAATTTTGAAACCTTTGAGATGCTTCGCCCAGGGATCCCCGAGAAAACAGTGAAAAGCTTCTTAGTAAGAAAAGGGGACCCACAAGATGACATAAACATTCAAGGTACTAGTTGATGGATAGGAGGTGTCATCACGAGCCGGCCTATTATGACCATGGGCTTGTAGCGGTATGACACTACCACCTATCTGGTCACCAAACCAGAGTAGTGGCTCTTGGTGACATAGCCAACAGAAAGGGGGTCTCATCACGAGCCAGCCTTCTTATTTTCGTGAAATGTTTGTGGATAACACTGTCACCTCTAGTCATCAAGCCAGGACAGTGGCCCTCAACTATTTCCTTGAAGCACAAGAGCAAAAGATCAAAAGAAATAAAGCTAATAGTAAAAGGAAATGAATGGACAAGTAAACAATTGCATTCATGACAAGGTGCAACTCGCCCTCCACAAAGGCACCCACATGTAGGACCTTACATTTCCCTGTTATCACATGCACCCCATGCCCAAATATTTACCCCATACCACCTCATACGCTTACATGACTTGGACTAGACTCCACTTGGGAAACACCCCAAACTTAAGAGAGGTTAGCCCAATAGAACACCCTAAGACCTTCTCCAAAACTAACTTGTCAAATTGCATAACATCTTTGAGCATTTTTTGGGGGTTAAG
Organism: Picea sitchensis; assembly: GCA_010110895.2. Taxonomy (NCBI): domain Eukaryota; kingdom Viridiplantae; phylum Streptophyta; class Pinopsida; order Pinales; family Pinaceae; genus Picea; species Picea sitchensis. The sequence goes on along the minus strand of SNQJ01S0159617.1, from coordinate 19,179 downwards.
GGGGGTTTGATGCACATGTTCGAGTAATTTAATTATTAGATGTGATTTACATGATATGATCCTTATGACTTATGAACCCTTGGAGGGCGCACTTGTGGTTGCTGCAGGACCTTACCTGGTGGACACGTACACATGAGGGAATGATTAGCTCAAACTTTCATGGGGGCTCAAAGCCCACAGATGGATGTTGAAACCCCAGCCATGGGTAAGAACAGATTGAATATTTGCACTGAATGAAGGAAGGACGTTGCCTTTGAAGGCACTCTAGCAGGCCTAGATGGACGAGTTCCACCCCTCTTCACTTGGACAATGGCCTTGGAAGGCCTAGAGACCACCCACCTAGCCCATGACGTCATCATTTGGGGGTTGGGGTTTCATGGAGGTGATGCTCTGGTGAAAGAAGAATGCTTGGCACAACGTTTCGCAGTTGATGGTGTGATTAAGCCTTGGAGGGGCCAACGTTCCACTTTTAAGGGCTAGATGACCCCATTGGAGCTCAACGTCACTCTAGAAAGGGCATGACGTCACCCTACTAGGGTTTAATCATGTAATTTTGTTTAATTTTGTAAATTAGGGCAAATTGATCAGGTCGGCCTTGTAATTATGAATTGAAATTAATTAAAGGTCAAATTGTGTATAAATAAACATAAAGTGACATTCATTTGGATCATAACTTGCCATTGGAAGACAAGAGGTCTGAAATTTGCGCCCTATTAGGGTTATTGGCTAAAATAGTGAGGCGCAACTCTTGTTTAAGGCTTATCGTTGCAACTTGGATCAATTTTTGGAGTTTTATGGTGATCTTGCATGGTATATTTATGATTATTCTTGGTGCAAGTAAATAGAATCTGTATTGTCATCTATTGAATGGTTTTATTGTATGGTTTTATTTGCTCATACAAGATTATGAAATTGCATGGTGTATTTAATGCTTGAATTAAGAAACTTAAGTTGTTACTTTCTTACTTTTGTATTTGCCAAGCTTTCACTAAATTGATCTAGTAATTAGTGAAACCCTAGAGCCCTAAATTGCTAGCAGTCTAGAGGTTTGCATTTGGTTATTGTTGCATAAGTTTTACTCCATAAAAAGGTTTAAGGAGAGCAAGGCGCTAGGGCCTAGAAGTGCCTACACCCTAGCACTTTGTTTCTTGAGGTCAAAATCTAGAAGGATTTAAGTTGCTACTCCTCCTAGGTTTTTTCCCTCTTAGACTTTTGTGTATTATCATCAATTAGCAGCCTTAGAAGAAGCTGATAACTTTGACCCCATTACTCTAGAAGGCACTAGTTTCTCACCACAACTCTTTGACAAGACTTCAAACCTCTTCTTCTACTTGATACCTTACTAAACTTACCTAATCCACTAACCTTTCCTAGATTACTAACTCCTAAAGCTTGCTGCTGTTACAGCAATCATTTTGCAGCTCAAACATGCACACTAACTAAGCTAACCTACCCAGAAATGTGCACTAACCTAGGCGTCATTACCCTAGGGTCTAGTCTTCCTTTTGCTACCTTTCTAAAGTGCAAATTCTGAAGCTGTACAGCAGCAATCATTTTGCAGCTCAAACATGCACACTAACTAAGTTAACCTACCCAGAAATGTGCACTAACCTAGGCGTCATTACCCTAGGGTCTAGTCTTCCTTTTGCTACCTTTCTAAAGTGCAAATTCTGAAGCTGTTACCGCTGTCATAGCTGTTGTTACAGCCACTGTTGCATCCCTAACAGCCCTAAAATCATCCATAAAACCATTGAGCATTTGTACTAAGCAAACTATAATCATTGGATATTGAAGTAGTTGTTTTATTGCTTTATTATAGTAATTTTCCGAAGTGGTTTCCATTGCTGTCATCATCATTAATTAATGCTGTTGTAAATGTTTGGACAGCCATTTAAGTCATTTATTGACTTGTATTAATCTTGAAAATTGTGAGTGACAAAGTATTATCAAGTTTGAAAGACCTTTTATATCTTTTCTTGTCATCATAACTTGAAATTTTCAAGATACATTGCTGCTACTGTAATCTCAACTTTATTGTATATCACTTGTTCTAGCAGCACATAATTTGACTAAAAAGTCATTGATTATAATCGTTGATATCATTGTTACTACTAACGTTTGAGGTTTCATTGGTAAAGGGCAGGTACAAACCCACTTTCACTTTCCCTTGTCCCTTTAAACTTTACCCAAGTGACTTCCGTTAGGATTTTACTGTTGTTATTAGGTTATTTCCAAATTATATGAGCATTCAATGCATTTCCAAAACAACAGCATAAAGAGGATCACTGAAAGAAACACAATCACAAGGTACGCAGCATTTTATCCTGGGAAACCCTCATGGGGGAGAAAACCCAGCAAAACTTCCTCAATAATAGATTGTCAATACAATGCCAAGACTAAGACCAAAACGCCAGGAATAAACTAAGACTGAGCATGTGCCTCTCTTCTCCTTCCTCCTGCAACTGCAATTGATTTCAAGATATGCGCATTGGATGAGTGAGTGTGTGTGTGAACAAGTGAGGCACCAGCCTCACATATAAATACTAGTTGAGGAGGCGCTAGGGTTATGTCTCTTCACTTAGTAGGACCGACTTCTTCTAGAAGTGGTTAAAACCACTTTATAAATACTAGGGGCCGATTTTACAAATACCACCATATAAATATGGTTTGACCAATCCACAAAAGGGAATTTGGTCTTATTCAAGACCCGACATGATCAATCCACAAAAGGAGATTTGATCTATAAGATAATAACTCAAATATAATTAGAATATTCTTCGAAGTTACAGTATTTCAACATTCTCCCTTAACGAGAAGGGTATTCTACTGACATGACCTAACACAACATCATCGAGAGAAGGAGACGGCAGCATCATCATCAGCATCTAGAACACTGACTGGCACATCTACAAATGATCGGAAGTTTTTCTCATCATCAATATCATCATCCACAGCATGGAGCTGGAGTAACATCATCATCATCATCATCATCATCAGCGTAAGTTGAAACATCAACATCAATAGCATTAAGCTAAAACAACAACATCATCAACATCACGAAGTTGATACAACATCATCAACAGCACGAGACCGATACAACATCTTCAACAGCATGAGGTCAATACAACATCATCAACATATGGCAACAGAATGAGGCAGGTGCATCAACAACATTTGTGGTACACTGTTAGACCGTCCTTACCAGACCTTCGGGATCTGCCCAGGAATCATAAGATTCCCTAGGATATAAAATCCTAAAAAGCTACCACGTGGTACTCTAACAAACCGTCCTTACCGAACCTTCGGGATCTGCCCAGGAATCATAAGATTCCCTAGGATATAAAATCCTAACGGAGCTACCACTACTGACCACAGCTAGCATATACATGCACAGTTACTCTGACAGCCGTCATTACCAGACCTTTGGGATCTGCCCAGGGATGATCAGTCCCCCAGGATACAAAATCCTAACGGAGCTACCCGTTGTTGGTCAGGATACCATAGTATCATCAACATCACTCCCCCTTTTGAGGGAGGTCCTTTCGGAGAACACCAAGCTTGTCTCGGAAGTACTCAAACTTCACACAAGACAGAGGCTTGGTCAACACATCTGCAACGTGCTCATTTGTGCCAACATATTAGAGCTTTACAGCTCCCCTCTGCACCATATCACGAATGTAGTGATACCGTATCTCTATGTGCTTTGACTTATCATGGAACACTGGGTTCTTTGTCATCTTTATACAACTTTGGTTATCACATAGAATCACAATTGCTTCCATCTCCAGATTGAACACACTTGTCAACAACTTCTGAAGCCATATGGCTTCAAAACTGGAGGAACATGTTGCAATGTATTCCGCTTCTGCTCTGCTGAGAGCAATACTAGATTGCTTCCTGCTTTGCCATGAAGTCATGGCTGACCCCAAACTGAAACAACATCCTGAAGTGTTTTTTATGTCTAAAGCACTTCCAGCCCAATCTGAATCAGTATAACCATACAGTTTGAAATCATGATCTCCAGTATAACAGTGACCATAATCCAGCGTACCCTTAAGGTATCTCATCACATGCTTTGCAGCTACAAGGTGAACACGTATGGGCTCTACCAGACACTGACTCAAGGTGTTCACAGCAAAGCATATATCTGGCCTGGTATTCATCAGATACATCAACGAACCAATAATTTGTCTGTATAGAGTAGCATCAACCAACTCTGACGAAGTATCAACCAGGAGCTTCAAATTCGTTTCCATGGGTGTGTTCATGGATTTACATTCCAACATGTCAAATCTCTTCAGTATTTCAACTGCATACTTCCCTTGGTTAAGGAAGATCTTCTCTGGGCTCTGCCAAACTTGAAGACCTAAGAAATAATGCATCGGGCCTAGGTCTTTCATCTCAAACTCTGCAGCGAACTTCTTCCTACAATCTGTGATGAGCTTTTCTTCTCCTATTAAGAATAAGTCATCCACATATAGTAGCAATATAACTATCTCATCATTCATAACCTTGAAGTAAAGGTTAGAACTTAGAATCAACTTTACTCTTGGTAAAGCCCAAGCTCGTCCGGAAACTATCAATTTTACCATACCAAGCTCGTCCGGAAACTATCAATTTTACCATACCAAGCTCTAGGAGCTTGCTTCAACCCGTACATAGCTTTCTTCAACCTGCAGACATGAGTCTTTCTATCTTCAACTTCAAACCCTAATGGTTGTTCTATATACACTTCTTCTTCAATAACACCATTTAAGAAGGTCGTTTTCACATCCATTTGGTGTAACTTCCACTTCATTTTGGCTACAAGAGCTATGATGGTTCTGATAGAAGTGTATCTAGCTACAGAAGCAAATGTATCTTCATAGTCAATACCTTCATTTTGAGAAAAACCACAAGCCACAAATCTTGCCTTATGTTTTTCAATACTTTCGTCTGCTACATGCTTTATTTTGTATATCCACTTGGAAGATACCATATCTTTGTTCTTTAGTCTAGGAACTACTTCCCATACATTATTCTTTATAATGGACTAGTATTCTTCTGCCATGGCGTCCATCCATTCTTTCTTACGAATGGCTTCTTCAAAGCAACTAGGTTTATTTTCTATGAGATCACACATCAAGGCCATATAGCTGGAGAATGGATTAGGTTTCTTACTTTGTTTCATGGTTCCTTCTGGGGCACCATACTTCTCTGCATCTTGAATAAGTTCCCTTGCCCAAACTAGCTTTCTCTTGTGAGAGATCATCATACGGGGAGGTTCTTGAGATTATATCATATCATGATCTTCTGGAATCTCATCATCAGGTGTAACTGTAACTTCCTTCACAGGTTCTGCAACTCTGGGAGCTACAGGTTCTTCTTCATATACTTTTTCAAGATGGCATTTTCTTGATCCTTTGACTGTTGCATCTTCATCAAAGGTTACAACCCTGTTGATCTCAATATGATGGTAACCTGGTATGTAAATTTTGAAGGCCTTAGAGACCTCACAGTATCCAAGAAATATTCCCTTCTTTCCTGAAGGATCCAACTTAGTTCTCTTTTCTTTTGGAATGTACAAATACTAGACAACCAAATATTTTGAGATGTCTTACTTATGGCAACTTTCCGGTAAACATTTCTTTGGGAGTTTTGAATCCAAGTGCAGTATGGGATAATCTATTTTGGACATAACTTGTTGTTCTTGTTGCTTCAGCCCATAAGTGCATTGGAAGATCTTGATCGTGAATCATAGTCTTTACTGCTTCCATAATTGTTTTATTCTTTCTTTCTGCTAGACCATTTTGTTGAGGATTATAGGGAGTGGTGAGCTCCCTCTTAATCCCGACATCTCTGCAAAAGCTTCCAAATTCATTTGAGATGTACTCTCCTCCATTATCTAACCTGAGTATCTTGATTTTTCTTTCGAAAAGGTTTTCTACCAAGGCTTTGAATTCCTTGAACTTTCCGAGTACTTCATTTTTTGACTTCAAGAAATAAACCCAAATCTTACGAGAGTAATCATCAATAAAGGATACATAGTATACATACCCGCTTAGAGAGGTTGATGGCATTGGACCGCATACATCTGAGTGGACAAGTTCCACGATTCCTTCGGCTTTACTGTCGCTCTTTGGGAAAGGATTATTTATGTTCTTTCCTTGTGCACATCCCTTGCATACACCTTCATGATCAACCTTTAATTCTAATAAACCTATAACTACCTTGCTTACATATGGTAAGGCTTTGTAGTTAATGTGAGCTAGTCTTCTATGCCAAAGTTCACAAGGACTTTCAGTAGAGTGAGTTAAGGCTACATCTGAGTGACCTTTCAACTTGTACAAACCACCTTCTTCTGTTCCAACAACAACTGCATCTTCTATGGTTTTTCCTTTAGGCCACATCAGAACTTCACCATCTATGAATGCAACCCTAAAACCTTTCTTATCTAGAGTTGAGATAGAAAGTAAGTTCTTTGTCAACCCTGGTACATAAAGTACATCCTTCATTCTCATCGGAGTTCCTGAATCAAGTTTGTAGGTGGATTCTCCCATTCCTTTAATAGGGTACTGATAATCATCTCCACGTGAGACTTTCTGGGGGAAGAAATTTTCTGTAAGGCTAGAGAGAATGTCTTTCCGACTTCTCATGTGCTTAGAGGCACCGCTATCTATGAACCAAGTATCCTCTCTAGGTGTCACAGATCCTGAGAGGGCGGAAAACAAAACATAATCTTCAATTTCTTCTTTAGTCAACTTCTTGGGTGGCTCAACATCTTCAGTTGCATGGGCATGATGTCTTTTGTTATTTCTCTTCTTGTATTCTTCCCTTCTGGCAGGACAGTTCTTAGCAATGTGTCCCATCTTATCACAATGATAACATTGATAAGAGGAGAAATATTTTCCCATTCTTTGACCCTTATGATATTTATGGAATCTCTTTGGAGGGTGAGATTATTTATGAAATTGGGTCTCCTTTTGAAAATGAGACATTTGCTTTCCTCCTTTAGCATGAGCAGCTACGGCTTGATCTTCATCTCTTAATAGGACGGCTTCTTGATTGGCCACTCTTGCTTCTTCTTGAACACATTCTTCCCATAAACTGTCAAATTGGAGTTTCTCTTTTTTTGCACAAATTGTTTGGATAAAGGCATCCCAAGGGACCATTAAGAGTTGTCATTATGAGTTCATCTTCATCCAAGTTGTCCCCAATTGCCTCTAATTGTTCCTTGAATTGAGAAACCCTAGAGAAATAGTATTGAATTGTTTCTCCTTTTTGCATCTTTGTATTCTTGAGTTGGGTTCTCAAGTTCATCTTTCGGTTGATGTTCTTTCCTTCATACATTCTGGTTAGGCCATGAAACATGTCTTTTGGAGTATTCTTAGAAGACACTTGAGGGATCAAGTGGTCTTTAATGGAATCTGAAGTTATTCTTTTGGCCTTAATCATATCCTTCTTGTACTTCTCTTTGGTTGCTTCTTCTTCGAGTTCCAATACATTTTCTTTTATGAATTTTGCAAATTCATTCTCTCCAAGAAAGAGTCCAATACTGTACTTTCAAGCACATAAATTTTTCACACCTTCTAACCTGTCAACAAGCTTGGTGCTTGCAGACATCTTGACCTGGAGCTAAGAAAATTACCAAAAAATGAAAATGCTCAAAAATTGAAACTGAGCTTACCAAGGGATGTGTTGGGCTGAGGCGAGTTTTTTGGAGCTGACTGTTTTAGAAAATTAGAAATTTTACCCCTTGAAACTTGACCTGTGCAATTTTGGACTGGTACTTCTGGTATTGGTTCTGGCTTTCTGGTACCAGTCAAAACTAGGGTTTGAATTTCCAAAGAATCTGGCCATTGAAAAGGCTCGCTCAAGCTGCCAAAGGATGCGCTAGGGTAGGGCACACTTCCCTAGATAGTTTTTGGTCAAAAATTCTTCTTTAGTAAAAAGCCCTAATTTTCTTGCACGACAACAGTGACGTTTTTAGATACCCAGTGAAAGATGCTCTATTCAATCAAGCTTCAATACCATGTTAAGTTTTTACTGTTGTTATTAGGTTATTTCCAAATTACATGAGCATTCAATGCATTTCCAAAACAACAACATGCAGAGGATCACTGAAAGAAACACAATCACAAGGTATGCAACATTTTATCCTGGGAAACCCTCACGGGGGAGAAAACCCAGCAAAACTTCCTCAATAAAAGATTGTCAATACAATGCCAAGACTAAGACCAAAACACCAGGAATAAACTAAGACTGAGCATGCACCTCTCTTCTCCTTCCTCCTGCAACTGCCACTGATTTCAAGATATGTGCACTGGATAAGTGAGTGTGTGTGTGAACAAGTGAGGCACCATCTTCACATATAAATACTAGTTGACGAGGCACCAGGGTTATGTCTCTTCACTTAGTAGGGACGACTTCTTCTAGAAGTGGTTAAAACCACTTTATAAATACTAGGGACCGACTCTACAAATACCACATATAAATATGGTTTGACCAATCCACAAAAGGGGATTTGGTCTTATTCAAGACCCGACATGATCAATCCACAAAAGGGTATTTGATCTATAAGATAATAACTCAAATATAATTAGAATATTCTTTGAAGTTACAATATTTCAACAACTTTTTTTGTTGAGTGACCTAGAGAGAGGGGTGGGTTTTCACAGTGTCTTTCTTCCTTTCATCAACTAACTAGGTCCTGGGAGGTCTCCCTTGGAGTGAGGTTTTCCTCCTCCTAAAGAGAAGGAGCTACCCTATTGGGGTGACAGTGATAGGGCTACCTTTGTGTTACGTCAATCTAATGTTGGGTATGTGTTATATTCTTTGCATGTGTGTGTGTGGGCACGTCAGATATGACAACTGCGTCTGACGATCCCTCGTAGCAGTGCCCGGGGTGTGTCGTGTGCGTCGGGCGCTTTCCTAGGGGGGTCCCAAGGGGGGGCAGGTATGCCCCCCCTGGTTACACGCAACGTTTAGCACTAGGCGTAGCTAGGGGCTACGCCCTGGAAAAAAAAATTTGGGCAGCTTTTGCTATTTTTAGCGGTTTACGAAAAATAATCCCGATTTTAGGGATTAGGGTTTTGGTATCTACGGAATACCTAAAAACATTGTATATATTGTATAGTGAATGGTGAAATTCAAGATAATGAATATAAGAAAGGTTTTCCCGGTTGAGGGTTTCCGATATATATCTCTGTGTACTATGTGAATGAGCCATTGATTAAATTATGTTTTGCTTAAGAATCTATATGCATTGCTTTACTTCACAGGTTTAAAACTTACATCTAAGCCTACTTGCCTTTAGGCTTTAGGCAGGTATAGATTGTGCGATAACATCTACCATAGTTGTACCTTACATCTCGCATGCATCTCTACTTTAACATCATTTAATTCATGATTGTCCACAATCATTATCATGCAATCTTCACATGCATAATCATGTCACCTATTATCATGACAACAAGGCGTCCATTCTCATTTATTCTTTCAACAATTTATCCTAGCTTTTTCCCGAGGAAATGGGACACATGCTCCTTGTTATCCCCCACTTTCAGGGATAACTAGGAGATTATGTCTCAAGGACCACAGGTCCTAGACATGGAGTACCGAGAGCGAGATCGACTTGAGCATGGCCCTGGAGGGCCCATCTTTTCTCCCTTTCAGCACCTCCACTTTGTCAGCGACATCCATCACCTTTGGCTTGGTCCTGCATCAGAGATGGTTCTTGCTCCATGAGGTAATGAGTCTGGCTATCATGGTATGTGTCACTCTGATCCTCAAAACCTTTGAATATGTGCATTTGATTCTTTTGTTTCTGGCAGGTGCTTGGATCTTATGCTTGTCCACTTGACCATGTTTGGGGGGAATGACAGGATGCCTAGCAAGCTTGTGTCCATAGGTTTTGAGTTGCCACTGGGGGGATTTCTAAAAAGCCATCGTCTGTTCCCGTCATACATACCATTTTCCATCTTATTTCCTGCTCACCCATCCCATTACACTGATCTGGCCATACGATTAGCCAATCATTTAGGGGTTGTACCTTACCTTGTGGGAAGAATGGGCTAAAGGCCTGGGGGTAAAAGCAGCTGACAATAAAAGCCTAAGAATAAAACCTTGAGATGCTTTGCCCAGGGATCCCCGAGAAAGCAATAAAAAGCTTCTCAACAAGAAACTGAGGGACCCGTAAAAAATAAATCAAGACCTAGTTGAGGGATAGGGGGTCTCATCATGAGCCAACCTATTAGGTCCATGGGTGCCTAACGGTATGACACTACTAGCAGTTGGTTACCACGCCAGGGTAGTGGCTCTTGGTTGCATGGCCAAGAGAAAGGGGATCTCATCACAAGCCAGCCTTCTCATTTCCGTGAAAGTACTTATGGGTAACATTGCCACCTCTGGTCACCAAACCAGGGCAGTGTCCCTTGACTAGCTTCTTGAAAGAAAAAAGTAATAAAAAGTTAAAAAACAATAAGACAAGACCTGGTTAGAGGATAGGGGGTCTCATCACGAGCTAACCTATTAGGTCCATGGGCATCTAGCGGTATGACACTACCAGCATCTGGTCACCACACCAGGATAGTGGATTTTGGTGGCATAGCCAAGAGAAAGGGGGTCTCATCACGAGCCAGCCTTCTCATTTCCGTGAAATGCTTGTGGCTAACATTGCCACCACTGGTCACCAAGCCACAGCAGTGTCCTTTGACTAGTATCTTGGAAGAAAAAGAATGAAGATAAAAGGCATGAATGGGCTTGGAAACATTGCATCCATGACAAGTGCAGCTCACCCTCCGCAGAGGCACCCACCAGTAAGCCATCCCTGTTATCACTGCACCTTTTGCCCAGGCATCCCCATCCACCTCACCCATTTACATGACTTGGATTTAATCCTTTCCAGAAACATCCCTCTTCCAGTAGACACTAGCCCAATAGAACGTCACGTCACTTCCTTCAAACTTGCATTGCAGACTTGTATAATGTCTTTGAGCACTGGACTGGGGTAAAGGGGTTTTATGCACATGTTTAATAATATTGATGATGAGATTTGATTGACATTGCTATGATCCCTGTGACTTATGAGCCCATGGAGGGCAAATTTATTGATGTGCAGGATCATGCCCGACGGACAGGTACCATGTTGGACAGGTACACATGGGGAGATGATCAGTTCGGTCCTCCATTGGGCTGAAGAGCCCACCAGATGGATGTTGAGACCCCAGCAGGGGGCAGAGACAAGGTAGAGCGTTTGTACCAGGGAAGAGCAGAAGAATCCACCAGAGGCAGCGGAGTAGACCTATACCTACGGGGTTGAGCCCTCTCCACAGGAACGTTGGCCTTAGAAGGCCCAGGACATCTCCCAGGATGCCCATGACGTCACCCAGCAGTATGGACATTTTGGGAGGCAGATATGGCAGTTTTGGCACGTGTGGCAGCTTGGAGAAGCCCAAGGAGGGCTAATGTTTTGCTCCAGGAGGCTGCATTTTCCCTAAAAGGGGCTAACGTCACCCTAGAAAGGGGATGACATCTCACTATTGCTTGATTAGAGTTTTAATTTAAGACTTTTAATGTAAAACAATATGATTTGATATTTTGGCCTTGTCATCCTTTTAATGACCTAAAATGTAATTTAGGTCATTGGTATGCTATATATTGAGGGTTTTTACCTTCATATTTTCATCAGCTTTCACTCACTCATTAGTGAGGTCTGAAATTTGCGCCCTTATTAGAGTTATTGGCTGAAATATTGAGGCGCACTTGTTGAAGGAAGATTTTACTTGACATTTTTGGCATTTCTCTTGGTGGAAGGTGTTACAACTAGGGTTTTGCTACATGGTTTCTTGGTTTATGTAAGTTAATTTCTGCAAACACTTCTTAATTGAATGGTTTTAGTTTCATTTACTTGCATATGTTGTTATATTTCGCTGAATCAAACCCTAGGTGACAAGCAGTAGTCAATGTCCTTGTCTCATGTCCCTATCAAGGTTCTTAGCAATATGATTTGCATGAAGAAGATAGAGCCTTGCCATTGCAACACTCTATCCTTCCTTCTAGCCTGGTTGTTTTTTCCTTATTGAGTTAAGAAGGAGAAAAATGCACCAAGGCCTAGGTCTTCTACACCTGGTGAGTCGTTTTTCCCTAGGGTTTGCCTAGTGAAGCCTTGTTATAGCAACACATCACTTGCTAACTCTCCTGTCTTAGGTCAATCATTATTCAAGTTAGTCGTTTTTTCCATTGAGCTAAAGAAGGAGGAGGGAGCACTGAGGCCTAGGTTTTCTACACCAAAGTGACCCTCTCTCCCCTAGGGTTTCATCTTTGAGGCCTTGCCATAGCAACACCTCAAAGTTTAACTCTTTTGTCTTTAGTTTCACCATCATCACTTAGTCCTTCGGCCCTTGCGTCCTCTTTTAACTCCATATACCCTATAAGTGCACTGATCTAAGGCCTTGTGTGTCGAGTAATTTGATCATTCAAACAAACAAATACTTTGAACAAACCCTAACTCTTACTAACCCTGGCCTAGACTAATCTTGCTAACCCTATTGTTGTCGTCAACTTCTTATGCTATAAAACACTTTTGTGCAGCTTTCATTTTAATTTTAAAGCAATTGAATGGTTGGTTAAGGCATCATTTATGAAGTGTTGATTTTGTTACATCGAATTCCAAGTTTCTTTAGCATGTATTGAGAAGTGATATTGTAATCATTGCTATTGTAAAAACATTGATTTACTTCGTCAAGATTATTGCTCAATTGCTTATTATCAGAAAAGTCATTGATTAGATGAAGTACTAACCAGCAAGCAAGCTTGCACATCTAGTTTCTTGTTGCTTTGTCTCGGGCAAGTACTCTTCTTGGTTATTACTTCCGGTTATCTTTATTGGCTATAAGTCGGACTTTCTGATCAGGTGGTGACTTGTGAGGGGGATTATTATCGCTTAGCCTTGCTAAACCCTTTTCCTTCTCAAAACCCCAGGTCACCGGGGACATCTCCCTTGGGCCTTACCTCCCTAAACAGAAAGAACCTTCCCATCGAGGTGACAGTGGATGGGATTGGTTCAGTTACGCCAGTTTGACCTCTTTTCATCAATCCATTATCCTAACTACAAACTGCACGATAACATTCTGGCGCCGTTGTCGAGGAACACTGAGTCAAACCTTCCTCAAGACTACACTTTTCGGTAAGCCTTGCCTCTAGAGTCTTTATCTTACAAGCTTACCTGGCGACTCCACTTGGGGTGTTTTCCCTTTTCCTTTGATAGTTTCAGGCAAATTATCTGGCAACTCCACAAACCAAAAGGAGGTATAATAACCCTCCTCAATCCTTTAGAAGAAAGCCTCCCCGAAACTCTCCTGTTGTAAAATCACTTTTCGGAGGAAATCTTCCCTTAAACACCATCTCTAGCACAGCAACTCAGACCAATGCACCAAACCCAGGAAATAATCAAAGACAATGGTCATCTACTTTCTTCAAGTCGTTAGACATGTCAGCCATACCAGGCTACCCTAGGCAAATGCCACCCAAGTATGAGAAGTGGTTGCCTAAGTTTATCGGCATTGATGCAATCAGTGTTGAAAAGCATATGAGCAATTTTTGGGCGTTTTTTCAGCTTCACCCCGTTAGTGATGATGCTGAAGACCTAGTCATGAAATTGTTCTCTGCTACCCTCCTTGATGCTTCAAGGCATTGGTACCATAGTCTTCCCGATGGCGGTATTAAAACCATGGACAAACTAGAAGAAGCCTTTCTCAAGAGATGGAGTATCAAAGAAGACCCCAACATGCTTCTAACCAAGTTGAATTCCCTTTGGAAACATGAGAATGAGTCCATTCGAGAATTCCACACCAGGTTTGAAACCCTGTTGCAAAAGATTCTTGTGAGCCATCATCCAACCAATAATTACCTTGTCTACATCTACACCAAGTCTTTCACGGGTCAATTAGGGTATCTCCTCAGAGACAAGAACCCCCAAACAATCCAAGAAGCTCAAGAATTGGCTACCAAGATTGAAGGCAACCTCCATTCGTCTAAGATTGAGCCTTTCACAAATCCAAGGGGCAAGATGGACACCAAAACCAAGATAGTCCACAATACCGAGCCTACTTCCGACCTTTGCACCAGTATGGCAAAATTACAAGCAACCATGGATGGCATGATAAAAAATGAAGAGTTAATGATGAGTAGAATTGTCAACTTGCAAAGAGCCCAGAGCCAAGCACCTAGGGTCTCGTACAAAGGTCAATTCCAAAAGGGGAACCAATTCTATAAACCAAAGAATGATCAGGAGGTTCCAAACACTTTAGCTCCTGCAAATGCAGTGGATGAAAACCCTTGGTGCTTGCAGTGTAGTGAAGCACATTGGGAACATGAGTGTCCTTATAACAACGATGGCCATGAACAAGTGAACAATATAGGTCATCTCATGGAAGGCCCCCAAATAAATATCACTCTTGAACAACATCAGGAGGGCGTAAAAGAAGCAGCCAGGCTAGCTAGAATGGCAATGATAAACAACCTAGACCAGGAATCAAAAGAGAAGTTAAAAAACAAGAATTTCAGGTGTATAGACGAAAGAAGCAGAACCAACCCATCTCTACCATTCTTGTGGCAGCTCAAACAAAACCCCCACCCTCAAACACTATCCTCACAAAAAATTCCAAAGCCGAAAGGGTGGACTTGAACTTTGACTTTGAAGGGGCGTTATCTAAGATGCATGTAACCATCCCGCTTAAAGAATTCATCAAGGTGCCATCTGTCAAAGAACGATTTGACAGCTTTTTCCAAGGATCAGATGGACCCATGGACCCTCCTATTATGTTGCAAGCTGATCATTTTAGGGTCCAGTATGATGAACATCCCCCCTTCTTTATGACCTTGATAATGAATAACAAGAACCTGAATAACTACATACTGGATTCAGGGGTCGGTGCTAATATGATGTCCCTCAAGGTCATGCAACAAGTAGGTTTGAAAGTCACACGACCTTACAGGAATGTGTGTGGCTTTGAATCTAAAGCCATACCCACACATGGGGTGATTGAGAATGTTGAAGTTTGCCTTAAGGAATACCCCGAGAAAGTGATCCACATGGACATAGTGGTAGTAGACGTCCCAGATGTGTTGGGGATGTTGTTGTCTAGGAAGTTTGCCGCAAAACTGGGAGGTACTCTTGAGATGGACCTCACTCATGTGAATATACCTTTGAAAGATGGAACTATAGGTCGTCTCCCAAATGTACCTGTGACTACAACTCATGTGCAAGAGCCCAATGATCCCATCAAAGATGACAAAGCACATGAGCTAATCATACATAGTCTTCCTAAGTTTTCTCCGAATGATATGCCTTTTGCAACAGAGGAAGACTTTGATCAGATTCAGTGGCCTGAGAAAGAGGAATATCAGCAACTCCTAGACAAATATAAAGACAAGGAAGTTGGGACCATGAAATTACTAAAAACAGAAGAAGACGACATATTGATTCATCCGTCCCAGCAGGAAGTTTTTACAGCAGAATCCCACCCCCCTCCCTCTGCACAGTACACCAGGGTCGTTCAGGGAACAACCAAATACAAGATCAGACAATACAAGGAAGAGGACGTAGTGTGGATGTGGGATTCCCAGAAGGGAGAGCCAACTAATGTCAAAGGAAGTACTCAATCTTGGCTCGGACCTTTCAAAGTTGGAAGAAAATCAGTTGATGACTCATACTACTTGTCCACTTTGGAAGGAAGAAGGTGCCCATTACCGATCAACGGGCACCTCCTCAAACCCCACCAAGGTGGGGGAACCTGACTTCAAAGGTAAGTACAGGTAAGTAGGTAGGCATTTTTGCATTCATTGTACTATACCATCTGCATTGCATGTTAGAATAGTTTGCTTTCACATTCACACTTATGATTGCTTTTATTTCGGTCTTATATATATATATATATGTTGGGGGTGGTATCACCACCCCAAATGGTTACTAATAGTTGCTATTGAGATCAAGCAGGTAACAGGTTATGCTAGAGAGGCTAAGGTTCTCATGCACTCTATGGTAAGCACATGTCCCCAAGTTGGAGCCAGATGTTATCCCCCACTTTCAAGGAAAACTAGGAGATTATGTCTCGAGGCCCATGGGTCCTAGACATGGAGTACCGAGAGCGAGATCGACTTGAGCATGGCCCTGGAGGGCCCATCTTTTCTCCCTTTAAGCGCCTCCACTTTGTCAGCAGCATCAGCAGCATCCATCACCTTCGGCTTGGTCCTGCATCAAAGATGGTTCTTGCTCCATGAGGTAATGAGTCTGGGTATCATTGTATGTGTCACTCTGATCCTCAAAACCTTTGAATATGTGTATTTGATTCTTTTGTTTCTGACGGGTGCTTGGATCTTATGCTTGTCCACTTGACCATGTCTGGGGGGAATGACAGGATGCTCTAGCAAGCTTGTGTCCATAGGTTTTGAGTTGCCACTGGGGAGATTTCTGAAAAACCATCGTCTGTTCCCGTCATAGATACCATTTTCCATCTTATTTCCCGCTCACCCATCCCATTACACTAGTTTGGGCATAGGGTTAGCCAATCATTTAGGGGTTGTACCTTACCTTGTGGGAAGAATGGGCTAACGGCCTGGGGGGTAAAATAAGTTGACAATAAAAGCCTAAGAATAAAACCTCGAGATGCTTCGCCCAAGGATCCCCGAGAAAGCAATAAAAAGCTTCTCAGCAAGAAACAGAGGCACCCGTAAAAAATAAATCAAGACCTAGTTGAGGGATAGGGGGTCTCGTCACGAGCCAGCCTATTAGGTCCATGGGTGTCTAACAGTATGACACTACTAGCAACTGGTTACCACACCAGGGTAGTGGCTCTTGGTTGAATGGCCAAGAGAAAGGGGGTCTCATCACGAGCCAACCTTCTCATTTCCGTGAAAGTACTTGTGGGTAAAATTGCCACCTCTGGTCACCAAGCCAAGGCAGTGTCCCTTGACTAGCTTCTTGAAAGAAAAAAGTAATAAAAAGATAAAAAACAATAAGACAAGACCTGATTAGAGGATAGGGGGTCTCATCACGAGCCAGCCTATTAGGTCCATGGGCATCTAGCGGTATGACACTACCAGCATCTGGTCACCACGCCAAGGTAGTGGCTCTTGGTGGCATAGCCAAGAGAAAGGGGGTCTCATCACGAGCCAGCCTTCTCATTTCCGTGAAATGCTTGTGGCTAACATTGCCACCACTTGTCACCAAGCCAGGGCAGTGTCCTTTGACTAGTATCTTGGAAGAAAAAGAATGAAGATAAAAGGCATAAATGGGCTTGGAAACATTGCATCCATGACAGGTGCAGCTCACCCTCCGTAGAGGCACCCACCGGTAAGCCATCCCTGCTAACACTGCACCTTTTGCCCGGGCATCCCCATCCACCTCACCCATTTACATGACTTGGATTTAATCCTTTCCAGAAACATCCCTCTTCCAGTAGACACTAGCCCAATAGGACGTCCTGTCACTTCCTCCAAACTTGCATTGCAGACTTGTATAATGTCTTTGAGCACTGGACTGGGGTAAAGGGGTTTTATGCACATGTTTAATAATATTGATGATGAGATGTGATTGACATTGCTATGATCCCTGTGACTTATGAGCCTCTGGAGGGTGTAGTTATTGATGTGCAGGATCATACCCGACAGACAGGTACCATGTTGGACAGGTACACATGGGGAGATAATCAGTTTGGACCTCCATGGGGCTGAAGAGCCCACCAGATGGATGTTGAGACCCCAGCAGGGCTCAGAGACAGAGCAGAGCGTTTGTACCAGGGAAGAGCAGAAGAATCCACCAGAGGCAAATGAGCAGACCTGTACCTAGGGGGGTTGAGCCCTCTCCACAGGAACGTTGGCCTTGGAAGGCTCAGGACGTCTCCCAGGATGCCCATGATGTCACCCAGCAGTATGGACGTTTTGGGAGGCAGATATGGTAGTTTTGGCACCTGTGGCAGCTTGGAGAAGCCCAAGGAGGGCTAACGTTTTGCTCCAGGAGGTTGCATTTGCCCTAAAAGGGGCTAACATCACCCTAGAAAGGGGATGACGTCTCACTAATGCTTGATTAGGGTTTTAATTTAGGACTTTTAATGTAAAATAGTATGATTTTGATATTTTGGCCTTGTCGACCTTTTAATGACCTAAAATGTAATTTAGGTCATTGGTATGCTATATATTGAGGGTTTTTACCTTCATATTTTCATCATCTTCCACTCACTCATTAGTGAGGTCTGAAATTTGTGCCCTTCTTAGGGTTATTGGCTGAAATATTGAGGCGCACTTGTTGAAGGAAGATTTTACTTGGCATTTATCTTGGTGGAAGGTGTTGCAACTAGGGTTTTGCTACATGGTTTCTTGGTTTATGTAAGTGAATTTCTGCAAACACTTCTTAATTGAATGGTTTTAGTTTCATTTACTTGCATATGTTGTTATATTTTGTTGAATCAAACCCTAGGTGACAAGCACTAGTCAATGTCCTTGTCTCATGTCCCCATCAAGGTTCTTAGCCATTTGATTTGCATGAAGAAGATAGAGCTTTTCCATTACAACACTAGGTGACAAGCACTAGTCAATGTCCTTGTCTCATGTCCTTCCTTCTAGCCTAGCCGTTTTGTCCTTATTGAGTTAAGGAGGAGAAAAACTTACCAAGCTCGTTTTTCCCTAGGGTTTGCCTAGTGAAGGCTTGCTATAGCAACACATCAATTGCTAACTCTCTTGTCTTAGGTCAAACATTATTCAAGCTACCTGTTTTTTCCATTGAGCTAAAGAAGGAGGAGAGAGCACTGAGGCCTAGGCTTTCTACACCAAAGTGCGCCTCCCTCCCCTAGGGTTTCATCTTTGAGACCTTTCCATAGCAACAACTCAAAGTTTAACTCTCTTGTCTTTAGCTTCACCATCATCACTTAGTCCTTCAGCCCTTGCGTCCTCTTTTGACTCCATATACACTATAAGTGCACTGATCTAAGGCCTTGTGTGTTGAGTAATTTGATCATTCAAACAACCAAATACTTTGAACAAACCCTAACTCTTACTAACCCTAGCGTAGACTAATCCTACTAACCCTATTGTTGTCGTCACCTTCTTGTGCTATAAATCACCTTTGTGCATCTTTCGTTTTACTTTTAAAGCAATTGAATGGTTGGTTAAGGCATTGTTTATGAAGTGTTGATTTTGTTACAT
>SNQJ01S0159615.1:0-21838 GCA_010110895.2 Picea sitchensis | reverse complement strand
TGAGACCCTTCACCAACTCCTTTGTGGTGGTATATTTGGATGACATCCTCTTCTTCAACAGAACTTGGGAGGAGAACATGTGGCATATTCAACATTTTTTTAGCACTCTCCGACAACACAATCTATATGCCAACTTGGAAAAATTCTCCTTTGGCATGAATAGGGTCCAATACTTGGGCTACATTGTTGATGAGCATGGCGTACATGTTGATCCAGCTAAGATCCAATTCATCTATGACTGGCCAGCCTCAACCACACTAACCGAGCTTCAGAGCTTCTTGGGACTGGCCAACATCTACCAACAGTTCGTTTTGGGATTCTCCCATATTGCATGGGCCCTCATCCATAGTGAGACACTCTTAGATATTGTCCATAAATACCTCTCCTATGCCAAAGAAATGTGTTCTGTTGTACAAGCATATCGTTAATGGAAACATTACATTTTGTGAAAGGAGATGATCATCTACACTGATCACAAGCCTTTGCACTTCATACATACACAGGGGAAGTTGCATAATGACCGCCATCAGAAGTGGTCCACCTACCTACAACAGTTCCATCTCAACATCAAGTATAAGATAGGGAGCACAAATTGTGTCACTGACTTCTTCAATCGACCTCCCATGGCTTCACTCACCACTGTGCTCCATTCCTGTGGACATAAGGAATCTGAGTGGCCCCAACTCTATCATCAATATCTAGACTTCGCCACCACCTAACAACTCTTGGGTATAAGTGTGAATGTCACCAATTTTCACATTCAGGATGGATTGTTATGCCATCTGGTCCATCTCTATATTATTTCAAGAGAGAATGCAAAGATGATTTGTGAATCCCACTATACTTGGATGACAGAACATTTTGGCATGGAGAAAGTTGTGGTCATTCTACAAAAACATTTTTATTGGCCAAAACTTCGATAGGAATTCAAAAAGTATATAAGATCTTGCACTGCATGTGCCATTGCCAAGCTATCCATCAAGAAGAAAGGCTTATACACTGCTCTTCCTACCCATGAGAATCCATGGGAATCCATCTCTATGGATTACATCTTTGGCCTTTCATCAACCAAGAAAGGAAATGATTTTGTATTTGTGTTTGTTGTTCGGTTTTTGAAAATGGCCATCCTCATAGTCTACAAGAAGAACAGTCTAAATATCCTAATAGGTAGATACTGCCAAGATCTTCTTCGAATGAGTGTGGGTCCATTTTGGGATACCAAATACCATCATCTACGACCGAGACAACAAGTTCCTCAACACATTTTGGTCGAGTCTATGGTCACTGTTGGAAACCAAGCTCACTAAATCTACTTCTTTCCACCTCCAAATGGACGACAAAACAAAGTTCGTCAGTTAGATGATTGTGAACATCCTTCGCATGTACAACCCTAAGAATCCATATACATGGGATGAGAGTCTCCCCTATGTTCAACATAGTTACAACAAGGCTCTCCATAGCTCCACCAACCATAGCCCATTTTAGGTCGGGTTGGGATTCCAACCCTTGGGTCCCGTTGATGTTTCACTACCTCTTGCAACCACACAGACAGACTCTTCCCATGTTCATTCTGAGACCGACAAAGCCACCATATTCATTGAGTGGATTCAACACATCCACCAACAGGTCCATGAGAGTTTACAGAAAGCCAATGCTAAGTACAAGAAGCCTCATGATCAACACAGGGTATCACACCAGTTTCAGGTTGGAGACAAGGTCTGGTTACATTTGCAGAAAGAGAATCTTACAGGGCCCCATCGAAAGATCCTCCCACTTTTCTATGGGCCTTACACTATCACCAAGGTTGTAGGTAGCAATTCTTTTGAGATCAACACTCCACCCTTCCTTGTCTTTCACCCAGTGTTCAATGTGGACCTCCTTCGTCCATATTTTCCACCATTATTGGACACCTCAAAGATCATAGAATAGATAACACCAATAGAGCTCAACCCTGACTACATGGAATAGGAATCCACTGATCTGGTAGTGGACACACAGGACAAGGGCACTCACCAGCAGAGGATCCATATTTATCGGGTTGTAAAGGCAGGGAAACTCCTCCACCAAGGAAAGTGGCTCACCCAGGGCCAAATTCAGTAGAAGTTTCCTCACCTAATGGGGGAACTCAATGCAATGGAGACCATTACTTCCTAAGCGGGGAGGACTGATCTAGGTGGATATTGGTGGCCACCCAACTATTCCAATTGACTCCTCTTGAAAATGTTTAGTTCAACACGTTCTTCTGTACTTCTTTTTAATTATGGATTCTACACTTCTGGGGTTGTCTAAAGCCCTACACATTTTCCATATGGATACCAGTGGCCTCCCACCTAATCCAACTGGCTTATTTTGTATGTTTTCATGTCATAACATCTTTTTGTACTTCTAGGGTTGTTTTAGGTCCCTAAACAATGTTTTTCTAGCTCGCCATAGTCAAATTGTAGACATAGTCAGAGTTTGACTGTGTAATGCATAGTTCTCGAAAATAAATTTCCAATAGGCTATCATGCACCTAAAACAGAGGTCGTATTCAGATGTTACGAACCTAGGAAGTTGAAGTACCAACTTACCCATAGGGGCCCACATAACTTTTGGTGTTTCATTTCCTAGGGTTAGATTTTTGGATGTCTAGGGTTTTGGCATTCATGAGTAATGTTAAAAGGGCCTCTGGAGCCTCATTGTGATCATTCTTCTCAGACGGATGTGCATAGCATCCACATCTCTTCTCAGAGATAGCTACCATCATTCGATTTTCAATTCTGTAGTTTTACAGTTTCACCCTATTTCATTTATTCAATAGAAGATATTGTTCACTAGATATATGTGTTGTTCTTCATATCTCTGTGTTTATTGTATTCAGTCTGTTAATCATTTCATTTCGCTCCTAAATCCAGATCATAAATATAACTCAAAAATTATCATAACTTATCATGTCATATTTATTACTAAGAATTCAAAATAATATTCGATGAGGTCAAATGATTTCCATTTTACTCATCTACCATATTAATGTATGGTGAGAAACACAACTAAATTTATTAGGACAATTGTTGATAACTTGATAATCAACCAGTTAAATATAAGAACAAATACATTCAATTTCAGCTCACGTAATAAGAATAACTAATGAGTCCATACTTTACACTACGAATTTCATCTTAAGCTTTATTACTAGATATCTTGTTTATAATAGGATGGAATTAAACAAGCCATAGATACGCAAGTGAACATTGATCAACACTCAAATTTAATAAGAGAAGGGTAAAATAATTATAAGAAATGCACAATTAATTAATTGCAAATCGTAGAAGGTTATACTTAACTTTACCATTCTTGAAAACAACCACTCTTCATGAAGGTTATAGTCATGTTTTAAAACAACCACTCTTCAATTTTGTATCATAAGAGAATATGGGTGTGTCGGAAATGCTCGGCCTCAATATTGGAATTTGGATTACTTTCCAAGTTTGGGGTGGATACCATAGTTTCCTTTTCTACATCTCACCACTGTTAGAGTACAAATCGTTTAAATCCTCACCACGAATATAAGGGTGGATTGAAAACTCAATATGAGAATTGGATTTATCATCTCCTGGGCTGGCTTCTAACCTTCGATTACAGAGTGTGTAAATAGATTTTAAGGTAAATGTTTAGTAGAATTTGACCTGAAATATTGGTCGATTTAGTCAATACTCGAGTTATTGAGTTAAGAAATAAAGACTCGCGATAAAAATCAAATGTCGTTATACAATTAAATCTTAGTGGCTATAGAAGAGAATTTAATTTTCACAATGATTAAGGTTAGGTTCTACCAATGAACGATTAGCTTGCTTACAAATTCCTTAACCAGAATTATAGAAAACATTATCCATGGAAAAAAACGTTACCCACTGTAATTTAAGACCGATTTCCTTACCTATTATAAGAACTTAAAGGTCGCAATGTTAAAATAAGGCTTGAAACCAACTCTCTTAGTTTTAAAATCAACAAACAGTTCTAGGAGACATAATCGATAATTGTGAATATAAAAATGATATAATACTAGTTATAATCTTCTCTAATGCATCCATTTTATTTATTTTAGTACCAGTTAATCGATTCCTTGATGCAAGAATTATGATCAATGGCTACATTATTCAACACCGAATGAAACTTATAATACCAAAAATTAGTGTTCTCTTAATGTGGTGAAATTCTATATACTAGAGGGTCAGGATTTTTATCTGAATAGATCATAAATCTCTCAATGTTGATATTTTAATTAAGAAATATCTAAATTTTGTACATTACATCTATAATAATTCAAACTTGAACATAGAATTTCAGGCATCCTATTCACTCTCTATATGTTAAATTTCATCCATAAATAAAGAAGAATATTATAAAAGAACAACAAATTACTATTTGATAATATGATTATTTTACATCTTGAGTTTCAAACATAATTCATTTATGCTAAATATCTGAAATGAAATACTGTTTCTGCAGATCGAAGATATATGAAGATGGTCTTCATCTTGTAGTTGCACAATGTCTTCTTTGTGTCCGCCTGTTAATCTAAGAACTTTACTGGTACCTCCCGGCCAATACTATGGGTACTCTTCTTCCCCTTTATCCCCCCGAGTTACAAAAGGGTCACACACAAAAATCATAAATCAATAGCACCAAACTTCTATCGCAAGGAAGAGCTTCCACTCTTTCCAAGTTAGGAACCCAACTCTCAACAAGTAAACTAGTTCAGAAAAATTTTGACAGCATAATAGTACTTTCCAAAAGTGAGTTCCCTCTCCCATTCTCTCCAATTCTTTTGTAGAAAAATTCTCAATGACACATGTCCTCATGCACAAATAATTAATTTTTAATAATTTAATTAAAGGATAATTCACCCACTACATGTGTCACACTCTCCCCAAGTTGCACATGTAAATTCCTTTCCTTATGTATTATATTTATTTATGCATTTTCCCTCACATTCCCCAATGTGCTCCTATTTTTTCTCTTAGTTGTCCCTCAGTTCCCCAATCCCTCATTTAATGTGTCCTCTAACTAGATTTTAGTTTGAGTTGGAATAGGCGTCTTCTTTTAGTTAAGATTAGTGGTAGATTGACTCAATATGATACTCTATGTGAACCACCTATTCTCTCATGATTTAATTTCTTTTTATTTAAAAATCCCTTTTAATATTTTAATGCACACATGCGCAATTACCCAAATTTTATTCTTATTTCTTCTTTCACTTAAATTGCTAATAGAATTTTCTTAATTCCTTTTTATATTTTAATTTAGTCAAACATCTTAGACTTAGACTTCTTGTTAGATTTCTTAGTTTGAAATTTAAATAATTAATTAACCATTATGTTCTAACAAGGTCTAAACATTTTTAGTATATTTTCTAGGCCATCTAGATTTTTATTGACTCATAAATTAATTATGCGACGTGCCCTTCAAGACAAATTTCCATGCTCCAAGGGTGTCACTCGACTTTGAATAGTTTGGAAGTTTTTCCGATGCTTGGATTCAACACTCCACTTGGTCAACCTTTTGAGAGATTAAGGGTGGTATAAGGAATAAGTATTCCACCTTATTCCACAGCCCTTATAATTCATTGTGAGTGATTGTTCCAGTATGTTGAAAATACTAAGAGGGGGGTGAATCAATATTTAGATCAATTAGTATTTTTGAACTTATACTTCAATCAGATCATGTATTTAATTTATATTCGATCAGTAATGAATATTATCCAATGAACAATGAAGAATAGTATAAGAGATACACCAATACACCATGCACAATATATAAGAAGTACTCATGTATTATTGTTCAATGGAAGTAATGAATTTCAAGCATAGCTACAAATTCCAAATATAAAGGGAGGGATAAACCTCCAAAAGGAAGATAAAATCCTCTAATATCAAGAGAGGGTTGACCTCTCCATCCTTGCCCCTTCCTTCCACCCAAGAATATATGAGATATAATAAAACTTTACATTAAACTATCACCATCAACCAACCATCACATAGAACCTGATAATGCTTCCTGAGACTTCTTCAACTTCTGCAATTATTCACTTCTTGGAATACTCTGATCTTGTATATAATATTACTCAATGTATTCTCCGAAGCTCCTCCAAGTTTCACTTCTTGAATCCTCCCAAAGAATGAGTTATAGAGAAAATGGTAGACCTTATTCAATTCTAGTTTATTTAGGAGAGCGAACTTGTACAACATGCCCCACGCTCAATATTTAACATCAGATTCTAAAATTCATACATAGGAAACTACAACCCATACTCTTTCCAATGAAATTGGTCTCACATATAACCATAAGTACTTAGATATGTCTTCTAAATACCCTCTGAATTTCACCATCTAAATCGTTCTAGAAACAATGTTATAGCGAAAATGGTAAGATGACATGTAAATAACATACCTTAGAACACATCACCAGAAGAATTCATCCTCCCTTGAAATTCATCCTTCTTTACTTCATATTTCCTCAGAAATTCGACTTATATCTCCTTGTTCATTAATAAACTTGTGTGTGTTTAAAAATGAACGTATAATGAGATGTATTTATACCCTTTATGTCACTTCCTTTTAGCATTTGGGCTGAAATGTAGTTTCTTCTTCAATTCACATTGTCATCTTCAAAAATTCATTTCTCCTCAATCATGAGGATTCATGTGACATGCCACATACCACCAGAAGCGACATAACTTATACTATCCATCCATGGGTGTTGTATCTGCATGTTTAATTTACTTCATGTCTATCTATTTCTATCAAATATGGGGTCCAAAAGCCAATGATTAGGTTTGACATCAATGACTACAACCAATGACTAGGGTTGACATCAATGACAACAACCAATATTCCAACAATCTCCCCCTTTGTCATTGATGGCAACACTCATGCTCCCCCTGTCATCATGATCCCAATTTTTCTCCCCCTTTGACATCAATGGAAAAGGGTGGGGTTGCTCCCCCTGAGTTCAATGGCATAAGGCGCCATTCTTCTTTGGGGTTTCTCCCCTTGAACATGTGGCACTCAATAATACTTCATCCTTAATTTTTTTGTTTGTGACTTTTTCTTCCTTAGAATCCTTTTGTGTGGCTTATTTCTTCTCTCTATTCTTCATGTCTAGGATGTATATGTTGTTAGGTCTTCTTGTTGCAGTTACAACCAATCTTCCTGATTTCTTTTCTCTGATTTTACATTTTCAGGAGTCAAATGTAAGAGTGTATCCTTGATCACATTTTTTGCTGACACTGAGGAGATTATGCTTCAAATATTCAACCAATAGGACTTTTCCTGATTTTACATTTTCACTTCCAAGCTTTACAGCTCCCTTTCCTAGTATTTTGGTGGATGATTCATCTCCAAATGAAACATTTCCACCCATTTTCTTCAAGCTAACAAATTTTCTTTGATCTTCGGTCATATGAGATGAGCACCCACTGTCTATCAACCATTCATCTTTTTCTTTGCATTCTTTAGTGACCAATGTTATTCAACAGTTTTCATTGTGTGGAATTTCTTTCATTTTCCATATTGTAGTTGGTATAGGGACATTTGGCATAGGATTATATTCCTTCATCTCTCTGCAATCTCGTGCTTTGTGACCAATATTATTTCACTTGTAGCATACAATATTTTGATCCATTAATGGGTCAAATGGATTATAATTTATGTTGACAGATCTGTGAACATTTCCATATCTACTATTTGCACCATTCATGTATCTTGCATAGTTATTCCCTTCATTGATTCTACAATCAATTTCCTTATGCCCAAAATTTCCACAAGTATAACAATGTCAAAGAAAGAAATTTTGATACCTGGGAGTAAGTGATGTTCTTCGTGGTGTGGTCCATCTAGGTTCACGATCTATTCTTTTGTAGTTTCCTTCATAATGATTTATTTCATACCTGATAGGAGAAGATCTTCTTAATGCCTCATTCCTTCTTAATTCTAATATTCTATCTTGTTGTTCAACTTGCTATGGAGTGTTGGTTTCATCCTTTTCATATTCCTTCCTTGTTTTGTTGTCTTCAAACTGTCATTGTATCCTAGTCCTGTTTTGTCATTTGGAGATCTTTGACTGCTAAGGATCTCATCTAATTTTTCAGTTCTTTTTTCGAACTTCTTCAACTTTTCTATTGTCAATAGTAGCTCCCCTTTTGTGTGATCCAATTCTTCTTTCAATTTCTCATATTCTTCTAATTGTCCATTCAAGCTATGAATGGTATTTTCAGGATTGTAATTCTGTTCTTCACAACTACTCAATTCACCTTTTAGTATTATGTTTTTGTTTCTAAGCTTTTTATTTTTAGTTTCAACATGCTTCAACTTTTCAATATTCTAATCTTATTTTTCACTCTCTATGTTGTCTTTGTATCCTCAAAAGGAATCAAGGTTGGTTTCTTCTTCTAAATCTTCTTCAAAAATGATTTCTTCTTCTTTAAAACTCTTGTGATCATCATACTGTGTTTCTTGGGTTATGAATAGGAATTTTCCTCCATCATTATCTTCTTCATAACTCTCATCTGAGGAGATGTCATTATCCTTGGAGTAGAATCTCTTTTTATTGTTGAGACTTCTCTTTTTATACTAGCATTTTTCATAAATATGTCTTCTTCTACCACAATTAAATCATTTGAGAGGATACTTAACTTTGTATCTGCCAGTTCCCTTCTCGATCCTTCCTACGGAATTTGTTATTTCTTCATAAAGTTCGTTATCCTTGTCTTTTGTCTTATTTATGGCTTTAAAGGTTGCTTCATTGTTTGGCTGGTCACTTTCTGTACCTTTTCTCATTTTATATGATATAAGAGACCCATGTAATTCATCTATTGTCATTTTGGTCAAGTCCCTAGTTTCTTCAATGGAGGAGACCTTAGCATCATACTTCAAGGTAAGTAATGTCAACACTTTTTGTACAACCAAGGATTCATTGATCTCTTCACCTAATACTCTGATAGAATTAACAACTTCATCAACTCTAAGAAAATAGTTTGCAATTTATTTCTTTTCATCCATCTTCAAATTTTCAAATTCTGCTCTATGTTGTTGAAGCTTGACCTGCTTAACTTTTGGATCACCTTCATAGATACTCTGGAGTTTGTCCCATAACTCTTTAGTAGTGATGAAGCCCATCACTTTGCTAGCAATGGTTGGTGCCAATGCTCCTAGAATAACATGTTTGGATTTTGCATTACAAATCATAAGTTTCTTCTCATTTGGATCAGTTGGAGCATTCTTTGGGATTACATAGCCATTTACAACTAAGCACCAAATATATACTCCCAAAGTTTTTAGGTAAGTTTTCACTCTATCACTCCGGTATGCATAATTTCTTCCATCAAATCGTTGAATCACATTTGGAATGTGCTCATGGTCATCAATCTCTGCCCAGGATTTTCCTTCCAGTAGTTAAACTATTCTGAAGGAAACCTTCTCTGATACCAATTGTTGGAAATACTACGAGGGGGGTGAATCAATATTTAGATAAAATAGTATTTTTGAACTTATAATTCAATCATACCATGTGTTTAATTTATATCCAATCATCAATGAAGACTATCCAATGAAAAATGAAGAATAGTATAAGGGATACACCAATACACCATGCACAATATATAAGAAGTAATCGTGTATTATTGTTCAAAGCAAGTAATGACTTCCAAAGGTAGCTACAACTTTCAAATATAAATGGAGGGATAAACCTCCAAAATGAATATACAATTATCCAATATCAAGAGAGGGTTGACCTCTCCATCCTTGCCCCTTCCTTCCACCCAAGAATATATGCAAGATAATAAAACTTTACATTAAATTATCACCATTAACCAACCATCACATAGAACCTGATAATTATTCCCGAGACTTCTTCAACTTATGCAATTCTTCACTTCTTGTAATACTCTGATCATGTATGTAATATTACTCAATGTATTTTCTGAAGCTCCTCCAAGTTTCACTCCTTGAATCTTCCAAAAAAATGAGTTATAGAGAAAATGGTATACCTTATTCAATTCTGGTTTATTCAAGAGAGAGAACTTGTACAACATACCCCTCGCTCAATATTTAACATCCGATTCTGAAATTCGTACATAGGAAACCATATCTCGTACTCTTTCCAATGCAATTTGTCTCACTTCATTTTCATTCTCTATGAATATGTTATGATTGTTTTACCTGAAACACTTGTTTATGAATAGCTTCAGGACTAGTAAAAAACCTTATCTTCCACAAAGTGTATCTCCACAATTGTAGAGAATAAAGAGATGAAATTTTTACCATAGATACCTAAATATGTGTTCTCAATAGCCTCTTAATTTCACCATTTGAATCGTTCTAGAAACAAATTTATACAGAAAATGGTAAGATGACATGTAAATAACATACCTTAGAACAC
This sequence comes from Picea sitchensis, assembly GCA_010110895.2. Lineage (NCBI taxonomy): Eukaryota > Viridiplantae > Streptophyta > Pinopsida > Pinales > Pinaceae > Picea > Picea sitchensis. The sequence goes on along the minus strand of SNQJ01S0159615.1, from coordinate 11,422 downwards.
ATCACCAAAATACTTCATCCTCCCTTGAAATTCGGCCTTATTTACTTTAAATTTCCTCAGAAATTTGAATTATATCTCCTTCTTCATTAATAAACTTGTGTGTGTTTAAAAATGAATGTAGAATGAGATGTATGTATACCCTTTATGTCACTTCCTTTTAACATTAGGGAAGACATGTAGTTTCTGCTTCAATTCACATTGTCATCTTAAAAAATTGATTTCTCCTCAATCGTAAGGATCCGCATGATGTGCCACATACCACCAGAAGTGACATGAATTATACTATCCATCCATGGGTGTTGTATATGAGTGTGTAATTTCCTTCATTTCTATCTACTTCAATCAAATGTGAGGTCCAAAATCCAATGTCTAGGGTTGACATTAGTGACTACAACCATTGACTAGGGTTGACATTAGTGACTACAACCATTGACTAGGGTTGATATCAATGAAAATAACTAATCTTCCAAGAAGTCTTCCCTCATGACATCGTGGACCTATAGAGATAGGAAATCATTATCCTAAATTTCAGTTCATGGCAAGAGTGCTAGTAGGATGTGACAGGGACACTTCCACACCTCTTGCTCAAATGTTTGGTTTTTGTACATGACCCCTTTACTCCTTATGTGAATCGGATTAGCAAGTGTCACCGAGCCTACATCCACTGACAATAACATTATCAATAATCCATATACATAAAATACATACTGAAATCATTATATATACATGTAAATCAATACTCAAAACTCAAACCAAATACAAGTCCACTCCCTGACTGAATCTGGAATCCAAGGAAATTTTTTGATGCCATCAGCATCATCAACCTATCATGTATCCTGCACACTCAAGGAAACACATCAATAATACATGTCAATATGCATACATATATAAATTAGCATATAATCACAATGACATCATAATATAACTCATAATCAAAGCATACTCATAATGTATCATAATTGAATCACTTGCTTGCATGTTTCCTCAAAGGATAAGTCAATATAAAATGTGCTCAATGGAACTAGATGTTACATACACCCCCTCTTGTTTTAAACTTCGTCCCAAAGTTTGTACAATCTAAATGAAATCAATAAATGTATTTGACACAAATATAAATATCCAATCTATCAAACAAATAAGGAAACTATTGATGCATCTCATATGCATCATCCCATGTGGTCGAGTGTGGACTATAGTTGTCCCACTATTCGATTTCATAGTTGTCAAGTGCGATGATCCACTAGGCAGATTGTCTCCTCCATGAGAGAACCCTCATCCAACACCTACAATGAACTCATGTCATCAACATGTGACGGATCTGAAATATAATGTCGTAAAACAGATACATGAAATACAGCGTGCATACACCTCAAAGAATCAGGAAAGGCTAGTCGGTATGCCATGGTTCCCTTCCTTTATAAAACTTTGAAAGGTACCACAAATCTAGGAGATATTTTATCACCATTTCCAAACTTGATCAAACTCTTAAGTGGTTTCACCCACAAGAAAATTTTATCACCAACCTCATAATTATGGTCAATGCGATTTTCATCAGCATAACTCTCATTTCGATCTTGCGCTTCTTTAATCCTTTGTCTTATTGTTCACATCTGTTCTTCCATTTCTTGGATCAATTTCGGTACCACCATGACCCTATCCTCTAGTCAATCCCAATTCTGAGGTGTCTAACATGGTCATCCATAAAGAAACTCAAATGGTGCCATGTTTATCGAACTTTGATCATTGTTGTTGTACGTGAATTCTACCAATGCTAAGAATTATTCCCAGTATTTATGTTCATACATTACATAAAAACGCAACATATCCTCTAAACTATGATTGTTTCTTTCAGTTTGACCATCTGTCTCAAGGTGATATGTTATGCTAAAATTCAATTTTGTTCCCAAAGCCTCTTGGTAGTCCAAAATCGTCTAGTAAACACATATCCTCGATTGGATATGATCTTTCTTGGTACATTGTGTAACCTCACAATTTCTCTAATAAAAAATCTAGCTATGCCTAGCACCTGATACGTCGTACGAACCGGAATAAAGTGTACACTCTTTCTCAGAGTGTCAATGATTACAAAAATTGAATCATGTCTCCTTATCGTTCGTGGAAATCCAACAATAAAATCCATCAAAACAACTTCCCATTTTGATTCAGGAATCACGTGTGGTTGTAACAATCCCACTGGATGTCTATGCTCATCCTTCACTTGCTAACATTCTAGACATCTTGCCATGTAATTAACTATGTCAATCTTCATTCCTTTCCATAAGAATAAAGGATTAAGGTCTACGTTCATCTTCGTGAATCCAGGATGAACCATGTATACTACTCGATGAACTTCGCTTAAAATAAAACTCATTAATTCATCGTTAGAAGGTACATAAATTCAGTTGTTATACCTCAACAATCAATCATTTTCAAATGGATAACCTTCATACCTTAGTACCATCATGGTATCTTGTCTAATATTATCCTTAACTTCCTTGTACCAATCATCGTCTATCTGTAAAGCTAGAATCTTTTATCAAAGATTCATCTTAAGAGGTATTACTGAGAATATGTGTGGTCTTTGACTCAACGCATATGCTACTCTATTCACCGTTCCTTTAATCTAGGTAATCTCAAATTCATATTCTCTAAGTAGTTCTGACCAACACCATTGTCGCACGTTCAAGTCACTCTGAGTAAAAATATGTTGCAATCCACAGTGATGAGTCTTTAATTCAATTTTTTGTCCAATAAGATAATGTCACGAAACTCTCAAGGAACAAACAATTTCTAGTAACTCCAAGTTGTGTGTTTTGTAATTCTATTCACGCCTTCTTAATTTCCTTGAAATCTAAGTGATCACTCGACTGTCTTGCATCAAAACACCACCTAGGCCTCCCTTGGATGCGTCTGTGAATACCAAAAATTCTTTGTCTATGTCAAGAACCTTTAGTATCAATGTTGTTGTTAACAAATTCTTAATATTTTGAAATGCTTCCACACATTTATCTGACCATACAAATTTTTTTTCTTCTGCAATTTCGTAATTGGATTTTCTATCTTTGAAAAACCTTTGACGAAGCATCGATAATAACCTTCTAATCCCATAAAGATACATACTTCTTGTATGTTCATCGGTGTTGCCCATTCCATAATAGCCTCTACTTTCAATGGATCCACAACGACACGTTATCCATATATGATATGTCCCAAATAATGAATGTTGGACTCGTAAAATGAACATTTTGACAGTTTCTCGTACAACTTGTTTTCTCTTAGACATTGTAAAACTAACCTCAAGTGTTCTTCGTGCTCTTCTTTCATCTAAGAATAAATCACTAGATCGTCGATAAATACTTGCACAAACTTGTCCAAGTATTCGTGGAACACCCCATTCATCAATTTCATGAATACGCCCATGGAATTCATCAGTCCAAACGGTAAAATAGCAAAATCATAGTGTCTGAATATCATCTTAAATGTGGTCTTAGGGATATCTTACTCCTTAATCCCTAACTGACGATATCCCAATCTCAAGTCGATATTTGAAAATATTGTTTCCCCCTTCATATGATCAAAAAAATCATCAATCCTTGGCAACGAATACTAGTTCTTGATAGTAGCTTTGTTCAATTGAAGATAGTCAATGCAAAGCCTCCACGATCCTTCTTTCTTTCTCACAAAAATAAATGGTGCACCCCATGGTGATACATGTGTATGTATAAGTCCCAAATCCAACAAATCCTTCAATTGCATTTTCAACTCTTGCAATTCCGGTGTCGACATCCAGTATGGAGTTCTTGCAATAGGTTCATTTCCAAGTTTCATATCTATGGTAAAATCCAATTCTCTTTCTAGTGGCAACCCTGGTAATTCCTCAAGAAATACATTGACAAACTCCAATACTACAGGAAGATTTTTTAATCCTTCTATGTCCCCATTTTCGTTAAGCGTTAAGATGGTGTATAACTTACACCCCTTACACATACTTTTATGTAATTGTAAGGAATAAATAAACCTCAATGACACTCCCTTGTTTCTTCCTACAATTACTCTACTCTATCCCAAATCATATGTTAAACTTAACTATTTCGTCTTGCAATTAAGTATCACTTTGTGCAATTCTAACCAATCCATTATGATCACTATACCATAAGACCCCAACATTATAACATACAGGTTTACACTTGTCGCAAAATCACCCAAGTTAATGTTATGATTCTTAACTTTTCCTTCAACCTTTTTCTTTGCAACGAATGCCATTTCCACAAGTCTAAAATCATCTTGTTAGACTACCTTTACCTTAATTATTTTAAGCACAACACTAGATATAAAACTTGCAGTAGCTCCTGGATCTATTAAAATACTAGAATGTTGATGAACAATCATGCCTGACATCTCGAGCATGGTGGAATGATGCTCGACCTGGCGGTTATTCACCATTGCATGTATTCTATGTGCCTTTCCCAAATCTCCAACTATCATAGGTCCTGATTATCCGACAAATCTTTCCTTATCAATAGGATAGTCTCTCTAGTAATGTGTCTCTCCACATGTCCAACATCCATTCTTGGGTCTGATGCTCCTAGTCCTAGAAGTAGAAGTTGTTGGCCTAGGATTCTATTATACTGGTTTGTTCTACGGACCAGGTCTAAATGGTTGTTGCTACTACGAACAACGTTTTTATTGCTGTTGCGATGCTTTGTAAGGAGTCCTCTGCTGAGGATTCTGTCGTCGTGGTGTCAAGAATATAGGTCCTCTGGGAATATCACAGTTCCCAAAAGTCTATCATACTGGTGTTTGATGTTTTTGCGCTCTAGGTGGCGCCTATCTAGTTTGTCTAGAAGGATTCCTTCCTTGACCCCCACTATTAATCTCTTCCTCAACAATGAGGGCCTTCTGAACTACATCATGCAATGTCTAAGGAATCAATATCCTCACCTTCGCACGAATGTTGAAGTTGAGGCTGAACACAAACTTGTTAACCTTTAACTTCTCCACGTTCAGATGTGGAGAATATCTTAGTAGCTCCATGAACCTAGCCTCATACTCTAGTACCGTGTGATTACCCTATCGTAATGCATTGAACTAATTAAGATTGTTTTCAATGAATTCTTCAGAAAGGTACCTCTCCCAGAATCGTTCCTCAAACAATTCCCATGACACATCTTCAATGGCCATGTTCAGTTAAGGTAAGAGTGTATTCCACTAAAGAAGTGCACTCCCTTTCAGTTGAAAGACCATCATGCGGACCTTCATGTTGGAGGTGTAATCATGAAGTGAAAATTACATCGCCATGTTCTCCAACCATGCCTCAATGTCTAAGCCATTCGTGGCACTCCAGAACTAGAGAAATTTCACTTTCTTGAGTTCTCTGTGTATACTACTATTACTACTAACTACTAGAGTGCTTTTTCAACCCACATTGGGAACAAACTCTCTACCCTCACCCTAATCCAATAGGTTGATCAATGCCTCTGACATCCTCTGGAAGGATCTCATCATACCTACCACATCTCCCACAACAACCTCCTCCTACTCAATAGTATGCTCCTCTCCAAGTGGAGTTGATTCCTCCTACATGGATTCTCTTGGAGAAAGCGTACCTCTTCCCCCCACACCACGCCGTCTACTCACCTTGCATCCTCTGACCGTGATTCTTGTCATGAACAAATCAAATTGTATTAGCTATACACCTTTAGTCGTTTAAAAATAACACAGTGGAAGGTGTATGGGTTCGGTGTCACAGGGTTGAACCCGCTCTGATACCATATGTAACATCCCCATCCATAACAACACAAATTACCGAACACAAGTAGTAATATGCATATATATGTAATATTTTTATTTTTATATATAAAGGCCAAATATGGTTACTAAATAGTCTAGTAAGACAATTATTTAAGCAAGACGTTTCAGATACAAGATAACATATATCAACGATATTATCATAATCAATTCCACAATATTCTTAATCAATATTAACATCACGATTAAATTATCATTTAGTTCTCAAAAGTATTTTTACTATATATATCATGTAAAAACGTTAACATCATAATCATTTAAGATGGAAAAAAATATGGAACATTTAATTTATTATTTATTCCTTAATTCAAATGCTACAATGCACAAAATTAAATGTCAACTTTTAAATACACTTTTTTTTAGTTGTTCTTAATTATTCTTAACATAAGATATTTGTTAATTTAAAATCAAGAGTCATTATTTGAGTCATATTTTAATATATACTAAGTAACATTATGATATCCAAAATCACATATAGATACTTTTCCAACTCAAGAATATAATATGAGAACAAATTTTAGTTGGCAAGGTTCTTTTACTATTCTATACATCACCATAATGTGAATAATAAATATATCTTGATAACAAAATTTGTTATCAACACAGACCCACTAAATCTTAATTTGTATGTATAACTAGTAAAGGTTAAATATAACTCAAGAATATAATATCAGAACAAAGTTTAGTTGTCAAGGTTCTTTTACTATTCTATACATCAAAATTTGTTACACAGAGCCACTAAATCTTAATTTGTATGTATAACTAATAAAGGTTAAATATAATTCAACAATTCTCATAAATTATCATGTCATATTTATTACTAAGAATTCAGAATAATATTCGATGAGGTCAAGTAATTTCCTTTTTACTCATCTACCATATAATGTATGGTGAGAAACACAACTAAATTTATTAGGACAATTGTTGATAACTTAATAATTAATCAATTAAGCATAATTATATGGTGAGAAACACAACTAAATGTATTAGGACAATTGTTCATAACTTAATAATTAATCAATTAAGTATAAGAACAAATACCTTTAATTTCATCTCACTTAATAAGAATAAATAATGAATCCATACTTTACACTACGAATTTCATTTTAAAATTTATTACCGGATATATTGTTTTATAATAGGATGTAAATTAAAATTAAATGATCCATAGATACTCAAGCGAACGCTAATCAACACTCAAATTTAATAAGAGAAGGGTAAAATAATTATAAGAAATGANTCAACAATTCTCATAAATTATCATGTCATATTTATTACTAAGAATTCAGAATAATATTCGATGAGGTCAAGTAATTTCCTTTTTACTCATCTACCATATAATGTATGGTGAGAAACACAACTAAATTTATTAGGACAATTGTTGATAACTTAATAATTAATCAATTAAGCATAATTATATGGTGAGAAACACAACTAAATGTATTAGGACAATTGTTCATAACTTAATAATTAATCAATTAAGTATAAGAACAAATACCTTTAATTTCATCTCACTTAATAAGAATAAATAATGAATCCATACTTTACACTACGAATTTCATTTTAAAATTTATTACCGGATATATTGTTTTATAATAGGATGTAAATTAAAATTAAATGATCCATAGATACTCAAGCGAACGCTAATCAACACTCAAATTTAATAAGAGAAGGGTAAAATAATTATAAGAAATGAGCAATTACTTAATTGCAAATTGTAGAAGGTTATACTTCAAAGGTTTTCGTAGAGTTATTCCTCTCACTCCGGTTACGAAATTTATTAATGGCATCGTGCTTTTGGGCATAAGCACGACACTCATTCAAGAGAGTGTTCAAGAGAGTGTGGTCTACATTGAACATGTTGGAATAATGTAGAAATTAGTATTTACGCAACTAAGTTGTTGTGAGTTGTTGTGTGTCTGTTCAATTTAGGGTTTGCTGGTGGTTTCAGATCCACTTTTGTAGGAGGTCAGTTCAAGGTTGTTGTGAGCATCTTTGTGTTATATAAATGTAATGATTGGCTTTCAATAATTAACCAAGGTGAGCTATGCTCACGTATTCAGTTTGGTTCTGCCTCTGTTATTTAATATGGTATCAGAGCCTGAGTAAGAGAGATATGCATTGTTGTCCGCTTGATTTCTTGTTTTGACATGTGAAGAGTGCGATGCGTGCCGATGAGGGAGTCTGTTGTCAATCGACGACCTGGAAAAGAATCATTTTCACTATGTGGTGAGGAGGCTGGGTGATCTGTGAAGGCTCGACGTTGTAATTATGTACCGAAGAGGACAACCTATGTTGGAGTATTTCTGCCACCTTCCCATCGTGAGCTAGAGGGTCAACAGAACCAAAAGAGAATTGCGGTTGTGTGAGTGAGCTGCCTACCACCATAGAGTGCAACAAAGGAGAATCACTTGAAGAATTGCTTGGAAAGATGCAATTTGAGATCGTTTTATATGTGTGTGAGAGAAGAGTTCAATTCGCGCACCAGTGGAGGAGACACAATATGTGGGTGAAGGAGAATGCCATCGGGAGAGAGTAGATATTTCCCATCCGTGAAGTATGTTTCTTGTAGGTTGTATCCATTTTCGACCGTTGTATCAGAGCGGGCGTAAGCTGTCCAGTGAAGGCATGAGCCAGAGAGGGCGCAAGATGTGTCTACGTGGAGGATCATAGATACTCAGATCGCACCTGCATGGAGAAGTTTGGATCACTACATCTTCATCTGCATCATTCGGTTTATATTTGACTCTAGCTGCGTTGTGGGATCAGCCGAGGAAGCTGTTGCATTATTGTTGGAAGGAGAAGGCTTGGTGGTGGAAGCAAAAGGTAATTTCTGAGTTGTTTTTTTTTAAGAATTTAAAATGGCAAATTCTTTAATTGATTCATACATAAATGAATCAAATAAATTGGATGGATCCAATTATGTAAATTGGAAATTTAATATGCAAACAGTGCTAGAAGCACCCGGGGTTTGGGCTATTGTCTCGGGAGATGAGGCAAAGCCTGCTACTGCTGCCCAAGATTGGGAGAAGAGAGAAAACAAAGCTAAAGTTTTCCTCAGGATGTCTGTAAAAGACAACATAATTCTGCATATAAGAGATTGCAAAACATCTAAGGAGACGTGGGACATCTTGAAAGGTTTGTACCAAACCGCTAATACAAACCGAGTTTTGTTTTTAAAAAGCAAATTACTCTCAATCAAAATGGAGGAAAATGAAAATGTTACTAATTTCATTTCAAGAATCAAAGATTTAAAAGATAAATTTGGTGACATAGGAGAAAAGGTCTCACCCACTGATCTAGTAATTTTCATGTTAAATGGCATGCTAGAAGACTACCAAATGTTCATAATAGGTATTGCAGCTCGAGAGAATGCTCCGACATTTGAAGAACTTGCAGGTATTATTCTACAAGAGGAGGAACGTAGAAGCCATTTCACCGGAAAGCCTCCACATTCAGATTCGACTTTGATGGCAAAGGGTAAAGGAAAGCCTTGGGAACGCAACAAATGAGGCAAACCTCAATATGCAAAAGAACATAAAGGTATGACATCTCCTTGGTCTCATACAAATCAAAGAAAGAGTGATTCATGTTATAATTGTGGAAAAGTTGGACATCATGCTAAGGATTGTTGGTATAAGCATAAACATGAGAACAAATATAGAAATTCTAGGCAGAATAGTAATTTTGCTGAAAGGGGTGATAATGGTAATGATGAATTCCACAAATTATTCATATCAGATGTCGCTTTGTCAGCTGAGACAGACGATGTGCATGCATGGTATGTAGATTCTGGTGCATCGATCCACATGTCTTGTAATAGAAATTGGTTTGATAGTTATTGTGAGACTAATGATGGTGCTAACATTTACCTTGGTGATGAACGGTCACATCAAATCAAAGGTTATGGGGATATCTCTGTTACATTACCAAATGGTAGTGTTAAACAAATACAAAATGTAATGCATGTACCTAGTATAAAGAAAAATTTAATTTATGTTTCCACCATAACAAATCAAGACATGAAGGTAGATTTTGAAAAATCACATTGTCTTGTGAAGGATGTAAAAGACCATTATAAAGTACTTGCTACAGGAGTCAGATTTGGAGGGCTATACAAGATCGATGTGACGATGAAGGGACATCAAGCTTTGGATTCAACAATGATGTCAACAGAGTTATTGTGGCATCAAAGGTATGGACATCTAAACTATAATGATTTGTTGCCTCTTCAGAAACAAGGCATGGTGGAAGGAATTCCACTATTAAAGAATGAACATAGTGCATGTGATGGGTGTGCTTTGGGAAAGCAACACAGTGAAGAGTTTCCTTCTCATTTAGATAGAAGAAAGAGGGATATACTTGAACTTGTGCACACAGATGTTTGTGGTCCCATGCAGAAAAGCTCTATTGGAGGAGCATATTATTTTCTTATTTTCATTGATGATTGCACTAAATACACATGGGTGTATTTCATGAGAAAGAAAAGTGATGTTTTCGAATACTTTAAGGAGTTTAAAAATTTGGTTGAAAAGCAAACTGGCAGGTACATCAAAATTATCAGATCAGATGAAGGGGGAGAGTACAGATCTGGGTCTTTCGTCAAATATTGCAAAGAAAATGGAATTCTACAACAGTTCACAGTACCGCACACTCCTCAACAAAATGGAGTGGTAGAAAGGAAAAATAGAACCTTGGCTGAATGTGCACGAAGTATGCTTCAAGGTAAAAATCTCATTAATGGTTTTTGGGCTAAAGCTATTAGAACTACTGTTTATCTGAAAAATAGAAGTCCTACTAAAAGCTTAGATCATAAAACTCCATTTGAAGCTTTTCATGGTTATAAGCCTATTGTGAATCATCTGAGAATATTTGGAAGTAAAGCCTTTGCTCACATTCCCAAAGAGGATAGGAGAAAGCTTGATGAAAAATCCATCAAGTGTATTTTTCTTGGTTACTATGATGAGCATAAAGCATATAAGTTGTTTGATCCTAACATGCATAAAGTCTTTCCAAGCAGAGATGTATTATTTCATGAATATACAAGTCATAAAGTAGATAGTCATAGTGAATGGCACATTCCTCATGACTATATTGTACAAGATGCAGATGTAACACATGTACAGAAAGAGGATCAAGAGGAGGAACAGGAACATGTACAGGGTCAGGATCAAGAAAAGGTTGAAAGAACTACACCTCAAAGTAGAAGAAGAGATGCTAGCACCAAGACTCCAAGGAGGACATCTCATCAGATTCATACACCTATCATGTACAAAGAGTATGCTTTGATGACTCAAGTAATGAACACTATAGAACCTGCAAATTATAAACAAGCTAAAGAACATAAAGTTTGGATGGATGCAATGAAAGAAGAATATGATTCAATAATGAAGAATGAAACATGGGAATTAACAGAGTTGCCTAAAAACAAAGCTCCAATTGGATGCAAATGGTTGTTTAAATCCAAATTTAATGCTGATGGTAGTATAGATAAATATAAAGCAAGATTGGTTGCAAAAGGGTATTCTCAAAAAGAGGGAATTGATTATGTAGATACTTTTGCACCTGTAGCTAAGTTAAACACCATTAGATTGATGATTGCATTACCTACAAA